>PVIA01003384.1:0-170723 GCA_004024845.1 Tonatia bakeri
ATTAAGGCACCAAAATACTGATAAGTAGCGATAGATTTATATTGGTTGAAGTATATAGTTGTTAGGATTGATATGCTGAAATTTCACATCTCTTTGTCTTTGTGTTTTTGTTCATTGTGCCTAAAATTTCCTTCTCCCGTGTGTTGTGTTTTGTTTTGTTTTGGAGAGACACTATTCATTTTCAAAGGTCAGGTTTAAATATTGCTTTTAAAAATTCAAATGAACACTGTAGACAATTAGCTTCTTGCTTTTTACTTTCCTAAGGCTTCTGAATATATTTATATATAATTTTATATACATATAAAAATAAACTGTATTTTTCTTCTTTCCCCTCAGATACTATAAACTGCTTGAGAGAAGGGATTGTACCTTGCTCATTTTGTATTCTCAGTATTAGGCAACATTTGGCACATAGTAGGAGACCAATAAATGTTTTTCAAATAATTGAACAATAAATAAAATGCATAAGGTAAGGTTGCATGGATAGAAACCAATTTAAAGAAAAAAATAAGAATATAAAAGAAAATGGCTTTTTACACTATAACTATTGTTTATATTTATGACTAGTGTGAGGTGCAAAGGGGTGTAAAGAAGTGCTATTAAAGGAGCATGGCGGCAACAATAATTTTGAGCAGTGCGCTCAGACCTTTATGTTATTCCAGTTTTTCAGGTCAGTTACCTGAGGTGAGTAAAGGTTATGTAATCTTCCCCAGACAAGACAATTCAAAAATTGAGGAATTAGGGTTTGAATGCAGTCTGTATTTTCCCAAAGTTGTACAGTCTGCACTATGATTCAGACACCCAAACCACGATGATGAAAATGACTAAAGAAGAATCTATACTCCAGAACCTACCTGCAGATCAGGAACCCTTAGGGCAAGAGGACAAAATACAGATAACCGGTTAGTGCCACATTCTTCAGTGATCCTCAGCTGTGGGTATTTACTCTGCTCAGTATTCATGTTGGATGTAGGGGATGACAAGATGAAACCAAAAGCCATAACTTTTCAAAATATATTTCTTGAGAGAATGAAACACTGTCAAATTTTCTATAAGAATTTGTGGACATTCCTAATATTAGTCTTTTTAAGATAGTACCCTTATCTGGTGACTAATATGCTTTGGATTTTCCTCTCTCAAAGACTAGGTTGGTGAGTTCTTAAAATTTTACCTCCTAGTTTTTTATTTAACCTGAGTGTTCTGAGTGTTAAATAAAGAATTCAGTTTTAGATATCAATCCCCATATTACTTGTTGTTTTCTCTATTTCTAGCACATTTTTCTTAGTAATAGACATTTATTTTGCCTGGGATATTTTGCCTTCCATCCAGTTAAATTTTTCACTCTTCATTTAATTGGTTTATATGTATGCAAGATTTTTGTTTGGATACTTACTACATATCAGTGGAAATGCCATTGCTTGTTATTCAAAAGCAAAAAATAATAAGAAAAAAAAACTCAAGAAATTAGGCTCAAATTTGCTTAGAAAAAACAATTTGTTCATTCTGTTCAATTAAGCTGATATATTTGTTATCTGTGATTATTCTGTGTTATATAAAATTAGCAAAGTTATTATGTGCCTTAAATTATAGGAATGATGTGGAAGTTCTTAGTATTTATTAAATTGATGTAATGGAAGATAATATCTATAGACTTACACTTATTTTTACACATGACTGACATTTACAACTTTTTTGATGCTTGATATGAGTTTACTTTAAAAAAGGTCATGACTCTACTTTAAAAGTCATGATTCTACTTTGATCTTGAGATGCTAAGATATAAATTGTTCAGATAAAGACCATTTAGACATGTCAAAATAGATCACTCAAGGTTTTGTATGATAGAGACAACACATTCTGTGCTCTCAGAACAGTCCATATCTTCCTGGAAATTATTTGTTTGGTCATATGAATCCATCAGAAATAAAGGGAAGACAAGAAAAATCGTTTATTTATTTCACAGTCTTAATGTTTTTTTCTTGAAAACCTAGTCACAGAACATGAACTAGTGAAACCTCAGTGTGTCGTATCCAATGACAAGTTGACCAGAAAAGGACAAACTTACAAGGGATGCAGAATAGGGATAATTTATATTTTGTAGTGCAGTTCTTTGAAGGAACTCAAGGCAAGTGATGAAAAAGATGATACTATATATGAAATAATTTTTTTTCAGAGACCATATCTAAGAATAAAGAATACAAAGTATTTTCTGGTACATTATGTTGTTTGCTAAGGAATCTTTATGGGCCATTTGTCCATCTGTGATGTGATCCTGACCTGATGTAGGATAGGCAAGATTTGTACATTTCACTGTTGATTCAATATTTACTCATTTATCAAGGCTTGTTTCAACTTCTCCTGTGAATTCCTCTTGAAATTCTTAACTCAAATTGCTGCTCTCTTAGAAGACCTGTTAGTGTTTTACTTAGTTAAAACCTCATGTGTTTGCCTGACCTGACAAACACTTTGTCACCTTGACATCAAATCAGCCCTTTATTGAAGGAAAACCATAGTTAGGCAGCTTTTGTGATTGTTATTTTGTTTGGGGACTCTCAAAAGATATAGCATTGTCTTTTTCTGTTGGAATGACATATATTTTAAATGTGATCATGATGATTAGAGTTATGTACCAACATGACTGAGTCACGTGGTGCCTAGATATATAAACATTCTGAGTTTATCTGTGAGAGTGTTTCTTGATGAGATTAACACTTGAATTGATAGGCAGCAGATTGTCTTTTCCTAAGAGAGGGCTTCTCCCAATTCAGTGAAGGCCTGAAAAGAATGAAAAGGTTGAGCAAGGGAGATTTTTCTCTTTCTCTCTGATCATCTGGGGCTGGGACATTGTTCTCCTGGTTCTCAGACTTTCAGACTCAGACTGGAACTTACATCATTGGCTTTCCTGGTTAGTGGGCCTCAGGCTGCAGATCTTGGGACTTCTTAGCCTCCATAATCATATGAGCCAGTTTCTTACAGTAAATCTCTTTATATGTAGTTTATTGGTTCTATGTGTCTGAGTACACTGGCCAATAATAGTGATCCATGGAGAATGACCTCTGAAAAGCATATGTTCTGAGAGAGTGGGAGGAAAGGAGGAAAGAAGGAAGGAACTAACACTCATTGACATTTTAGGATGCTTCATAAACATTTCTGGTATGGACTTCATTTAATATATAAGTTGAATCTTTCAATGCATGTGTCAAACTCTAAGGAATTATGGGAAAAATTAGTGTGGTCCAGATGTTTAATGGCAACTAAATTGGGTGGCATTAATTCAAATGCATTATCTAAAAGGAAATAACAGACTTATTTTTTGCATCCTCTTTGCAACTCTGATTTCTTTCTCATCTCTTTTGCCTTATGTTTTCTATAAAAAGAATAAATAAGGGAAATTCATGAATATTAGTTCATAGCTCTCCATATCATAGGGGAAAAGCAGAGCATCAGGGGTCCTCTCTGGAAGGAGGGACATACACATTAAGTTTAACAAAGGCCTGGATATTAGATGTTTTGAATCATGATACATTTTGAAATCAAACTAGCCAAAAGAGCGATCATGTCTGCCAGTGTGCTCAGCAAGTCATTGAGACCTGACACCAGGCTTTGCAGTAAAGAAAGACTGGCTGTGTTATTGACAGTGGCACCACCCAGGAGAACGGGAAAACTAGTGCTAATGCCCCAATGGCATACAGACAAAAGGTTTTATAGTGCAAAAATCATGAGTAATCATGAGTAAGGGTTTTGGGGATCTTGGGTCTCACTGATTGGTCCTTGACCACTTATGCAGTTAATTTTCCTCTAGTAGAATGCTTCCCTACTGGTGTCACCTTGTCTGGTTTCAGCAAGATAGTAGTGGGGTGATCATTCATTTTGTGGGCTGAAAAACATCTTAACCATGCCTGCCAATAGGTCACTTTGGTGTGCAGGAGTGGGAACTATACATCTTGTGACTTACTCATTGTGTGCTTACTCTGCTGTCTTGGTTCCTTGTTCTTCCAGCAGTCTCAGTGGTCTGGTCCTGGGCTGGGTACTTCTACAGTGGTTAACAGGGAGCCACATGACTTCCTTCTAGTGTCTGCTAGTTTAAACAATTTACAAACTTTTACCTTAAGGATATTTTTCTGAAGGTATTAACTCTCCAGTTTCAGTTTCTTGTTCACAATTAACAATGTTAACTTATAACTTACTTATTTTATATGTGCCAATTCTTATTCTAAACATTTGTTACTAAGATCAATGGTATTAAAAGTGGGTTTTCATACCCTTAGGGTCTTCAATGTCTTCGCCAACATATGGAGAGTTTTAAGAGATGAGAATGTCTTAAATCTTACTCTAACGCTGATGGATCTGTCCAAGAAGCTGGGAACTTGTGAAGGAAAGCTTAATGTTTTTTCTTTCTGCTTTTTCACAATCTCTCTTCTTCCTTGAAAAATAAAGACATGAATCTAACTCTCTTGAAAGCTATTACAGTGCATAGTCTCCTGATAATGCACTGAATCTAAGAGATACTTTTACCATCTCTTTAATCAAGTCACCCAAACTGTCTTTAAGATGTACATTTGCATTTATTTTTTTGCATCATTGTTTAAATCAAAGTTTGTAATTTTGTTGTTTTGATTAAATGTGTGTTACTTATTAGTCATGGGCCACTTAATGACAGAGGCGCCATAAGTTCTTTGAAATGTGTTGTTACATGATTTTGTTGTTATGTGAACATCATGGAGTGTACTTGCACAGACCTAGATGTTATAGCCTATAATGTAATCATATGTCTAAACTTTTAGACAACTGGCAGCACAGCAGCTTTGTTGATATGAGCATAATCACACACACATAAGTAATGCCTTGCACTGAGGTGTCACTATGAAACTGGAAAAGCTGGTGTTTGTGCCTCCTGTTACTACCAGAACCAATAAGCAGAGACAGAGATTGAATCTTTATGGGTGCTTTTTTTCAGATGGCCAATAATCTGAAAAGATGGTGGGCTATGCACTCTAACAGACTGTCTTATATTTGCTTTCAAACCAGATTTTTCATAATGAGGGAAAAGTGTAGGTTATGGATTGAAATTTGGAATTGAAGGGGAAAAAAGTATAGGTAAGGGATTTGGAACTCAGAAAAGGGGTTAATCAGGTAAAAACTGCAGTCCAGCAATTTCTCTAACATCCTTTCATCCATTGACCAGTGATTTTCTATCTGGGTCCTGTGTCCTGTGTCCTGTGTCCTGGGTGATTTCCTTTATCTGTGTCCTGGGTGGTGGACTGTCTCTCCCAGGAACACAGTGGCATGGATATCACCCTGATTGCTTATGTTCTTTTCTGGAGCACAAAGGTTGAATTGCTTGTGGTCTCCTGGAGTCAGGGTGGGTCATACCTTCAGTTCCTAAAACAATAGTTTTTTACAAGCATTAACTAGTAGGTTTATTGACTACTACCTAAAACTAAACTTTTCCAGCTCTTGAGTTCCCCCGACAACTAGACAATATAAATTTTTCAGCTCCATTAAAATGTTGTGGGGCCACTGCCATATATGCAGATCATTGTTGACCAGAATGCCATTATATGGTATGTGACTAATTGTGGCTAGTAATAATTGTAAGAAAAACTCAAGATAAAACAATATACTTTAACCAAAAGAAATCTGAATTTTTGTTTCATGAGTTACAGTGATCAATAAAAAGTTTTTGAAACAAACAAATACATTGTTAGGATAAAATTTTGTGAAATATTGGAATGTACACATAAGCAAAGAACATATATAACAAAGTTTCATACTAATAAAAAAGACAACTTGTTTATATTTGGTATGGAATAGGTAATTGTTGTAGGCATCAAATCATGATGGTATTTATGGTCAAATCTCTATTGGATGTCTTTGAGAGGAATGTACATCTTTCATTCAATTTTTGTCTACTAACAAGAACTGTTCACTAAACGTAGTCAGGATTCCTTGGAATAAAGGATGGCTTTAGGTCAGAGACAGGAAATATACAAAATAATACTGGGGTTGCTTTTTTTCACGTGACAGAAAGCAAGTAAGCTATAAAAAAGCAAACAAACAAAAAAGAGGAGAAACTTAATGGGTCAGGTCAAAGAGAAATGACTTCAAATGGCCAAAGATGAGAGGATAAAAAAAGAATAAGGAATACAGTTAATTTAAGAATATTGAATAATATTAAATTGTCTAAAGTGTCAGGAGAGAGAAGAGAAAGAGGAAGGGGGAGGGAGAGAGAGAGAGAGAGGGAGAAATTATTAAACATTCATTCTGCATTTCTTGCACAAACCACATTTTAGCTTAATCTAATAGTCATAATTATTAAGGGAAATTCCTCTTTACAGAAGAATTGTAGCAAATAAGTATGGATGGAGTTCTATAACTATAAAAGTAGTGTTTTACAGCTTCTAATTGATTTTTTAAGATAATAATCATCAGTGGGTGCAACTGTAAAAGGAATGAATGAGAGCAGACTTCATAATGCAGGGGACTGACTCATCAATTGAATCCACTCAAATCTTTGTGTTCCTAAAAGTGGTGCAATTATTTTTTTGTCCTAATAATAATATGCAATGTAAAGCCCCTGACACACACTTTGAGACATTGTTCTCAAAATACTTTTACCTGATTTTAGCCTAGAAAGTGGGTAATTTTATGAAAAATATAGGGAATAAAAGAACAAGCTAAATAATACTTCAAAGAAGCAAAGTGACAATTCAGAATGTGGACCAGAATTCTGGTGAGTAACTGGTTCTGATTCTGTAAAGAATTACAGGCACACTCACAAAAAACTAAAGTGAAAGGGGGACATCTATAATTTAAAAATATTAAGTGCTATAACACCAAATGGGTTATATATCAGGTGAAACTCTTTTGAATAAAATAACTTTAAAGAAATTTTTTGAGAGAAATGAAAAAATTTCGACTATGAATTGCTTTAGATGATAGCAAGGACTTACCATTATGATTTTAGGTATATGATGACAGTTATAACAGAAAGTGCATAGTATTTAGAAATGCATATGAAATATGAGAGTAAATGACATGACTTGTTAATAATACCACAAAAAAGGAGAAAGAATAAAACAGGATGAAGGATGCAAAGTTCAAATAGTTGTTAAATCTGGATAATGGACAGAGTATTTATTGTACTGTTCTCTTCAGTGTAGCATAATTGTCTAACAAAATTTTAATTTCAAGGGCTCAATTTGTACAGTATTGAAGAAATATATCATTTGATAAAATTTGAATTTCAACTTAATGTGTAAAAATTATAGCATTTTCAAAGTTATTTTAGAGAGTATGCAAAATTTTGAAGAATAAGGCCAAACTATACCACCTAACCTACTGAACAATACAGATGGCCTGATCTTGAATTTAACTTGGCATCTATAACTTATTTAGATGCTATAACCATAAAAGCAGTTAATATGAGTGCAAAAATTCTAGGGGGTAGGTATTTATTTATTTACTTACATATTACTTAATTGATGGATGATCTGACATGCAGAGGCCTAAGTAAAAATTCCTTATCTGACATCTTTCTCAGAACAGATTTCCTCTATTGATTGTTCCCATATCTTTTTGCAGCAGAACCTGGGATACATTTTAACCCTGCTTCAGTTTCCTGTGTGAACTTGAACTTAAGTTTATAAATTTCTTGCTTCCTACTGTGTGATATGTAAATAATATTTAATCATTTTCAAATGGAAATCAGGATTGTGGGTTGTCAATTTATTTATAAAATATCCCCTTTTCTGCCAGAGCAAAGTATTTCTAAATATGGCATACATTTAAACAAACTTAATGGTAAAATACTCTACTTATAAGAGCAGGTGGTGAGGTACAAATACTATATCATCTCACATTTAAGTGGAACCTAATCAACAAAACAAACAAACAAGCAAAATATAGCTAGAGACATTGAAATTAAGAACAACCTGACAGTAACCAGAGGGGAGGTGGGAGGGGACAGTGGGGGGAAGGGTGTTCAGGAACAACTATAAAGGACACATGGACCAAATCAAGGGGGGGTGGAAGCAGAGAAGGGAGGTGGGGATGGCTGGGGTGAGGGGGAATTTTGGGGGGTAAATGCAGACAACTGTACTTGAACAACAATATTTTTTTTTAAGTTTTCCCTTAGGTAGAATACTTTTTCAATTTATTTTTAAATTACAGTTTATATTCAATATTATTTTGTATTAGTTTCCAGTGTAAAGCATAGTGTTTAGACAGTCATTTGCCATACAAAGTGGTCCCTCCAATAGTTTAAGTACCCACCCTGGCACCATACATAGTTATTACAATTTTATTGACTGTATTCCCTATGCTGTACTTCACATTCCCCTGACTATTCTGTAACTACTGATTTGTACTTCTTAATACCTTTACTTTTTTAGCCAATTCCTCAGTCCCTTTCTTCTCCGGCAACTGTCAGTCTGTTCTCTGTTTCTATGAATCTGCTTCGATTTTGTTTATTTGTTTTGCTTTTCAAATCCCATGTATCAATGAAATCATATGATATTTGCCTTTCCCTTACTGATTTATTTTCCTTAGCATGATACCTTATAAGTCCATCACTGCTGTAAAAATGGTGAGGTTTCATTATTTTTTTCTGGCCAAGTAGTTTTCCATTGTGCATATACACCACAGCTTTTTATCCACTTGCCTATTAATGGACACTTGTTTTGTATCCATATCTTGATAATTGTAGATAATGCTGCAATGAACATAGGGGTGCATATATTCTTTTGAAATAGTGTTTTGGATTTCTTCATATATATATATACCCAGAAGTGGAATTGCTGGGTTATAAAGCAGTTCCATTTTTAATTTTTTGAGAAACCTCCATAATGTTTTCCACAATGGATGGAGTAATCTGCATTTCTAACAGTAGTGCATTTGGGTTCCATTTTCTCCACATCTTTGTCAACACTTGAAATTTATTGATTTATTGATAATAGCCATTCCGACAGGAGAGAGGTGATATCTCATTGTGGTTTTAATTTCCATTTTTCTAATGATTAGTGAAATTGAGCATCTTTCCATGTCTATTGGCCATCTGTACGTCCTCTTTGGAGATAAGTCTATTCAGGTTCTTTGTCTATTTTTTAAAGTAGATTGTAAAGTACTGTAAAACATAGTTGATTTTATTGGATTCATTTATGCATATATATGTATACATACACACACAGAGTCACTCACATATATAGACACAAATATATGTAGTCGACTATCCAATTAGTTTAAGAAAGGTTTTTCCTTTATCATATTTTACTGAATATTCAAATCAATGGAGATACATAAAGTCTTTCACCTATTAATTATAATATATATAAAATACTATTAACACCTTCTTACACCATCTATAAGAATAAACTCAAGATGAACTAAAGATTTAAATGTAAAACTTGAAACCATAAAACTCCTAAAAGGAAGCATAGGGAGTATAATCTCTGATATTTCCCTTAGCAATATTTTTTGTGCTATATCTCCTCAGGAAAGGGAAACAAAAGAAAAATAAACAAATGGGATTATATCAAAATGAATATTTTTGCACAGCAAAGGAAATCAACAAAATGAAAAGACAACCTACTGAATGGGGGAAAATATTCACCAATAATGCACCTGATAACGGGTTAATATCTAAAATTTGTAAAGAACTTACAAAATTCAACATCAAAAAACCCCAAAATTCAATTAAGTACCTGTTTTTAAGCAAGCGTTAAGTATGAGATTATGACGACTTTTTTATTGGCCAGCAGATGGCATGATTTAGTGCTAAGTTACAGCACCACAATACAAGTTTCACGTTGTATTGCAATGAAAAACCATTTCTTGGGAAGCAAATGATAACAAATTGGAGCATTACAGACCCAAATTGTAAGGCAAAAATATTGAGAATGAAGTGGATTTTGCATTTGCAGTTATAACACTCAGAGTTTATTACAAATCTCTCACTTGAATAGGACACAGCTGCTTCTGTATTAAGTCATTTTTGTGGCATGAAAGGAGAATTTAGTGAAAGATGTGCATGCCATTATTTCACATTGAAATTGTTTTTCATTGTACACTTTTGAAAGGATTTGCAACTTGAGGAATATGTTACGGTAAGCCTGGACTGTGGAGTGCTGGTGTGCTCTTTTTCTATTATATTGAAGAAAAAAGCCATGGGATAAAGCAGTTAGGAGGGGAGGGTGCGCCCAGCAGCACGCTGACTTCACACTGGTGGCTGGACAGAATCAGCCCTCAGAACTTGCATTTCACAACATATAATCTTCAGAGAGCAAACTGTAAACAAATCCTCAAAAACAGCGAGAGCAGGAGGTAAAAGGGTGTGTTGCTGCTTCAAGAGAGCCCTCTCCACTTGTGTTTATGTCAGATCCATGCACCGCTCACGTGAGGAGAGTGAAAATTAAGGTGTTGGAGTGCCCCAAGGTCATCTAGGGACTGTTAGGCAGAGAGGGCCCTAGTGAGCTTCAGAGAAACAGCAGACAATTTCTCACAAGAGCCTTTCATCTCCAGAAACTGTACATCTGAGTCTAGGTTTAGACAAAGTCATTAAGTGGGGCTTACAAAAGACCTTGAGCAGAGAACAGCATAAAAACCAGGCTTATCTGCAGGTGAAATATGGTGTTTCTTCACAATGTGAATCAAAGGTTTTAAATTACCTCTCATCCCAAAATGTCTTTTCCTTCACACTCCTTCTTATCCTTTAAATTTTTATTTCCAAATAGTCTATTCTGGGAATATTTTTAAGATTATCCTATTCTTTTTTAATCTCTTACTTTAACCTTTAACTTTTTCCTTTCTTCACAAATAATATTATAGAGATTTTTATGTTTCCTCTTTCCAAATATTATACATACTTCCTCATCTTCCCACTCTTTCATTCACAGGTAGATGTGCCCTAATGTGAACCTTTAGATGGAGACCGATTTTATCTTTCAGTTATTTTCAAAGGGACGTTGTTCCATGAACTTTCCTTTTTCCCTCCTATTTCCTGAAATTCTCCTCTCTACTGACAGTTTTTCCTGGGATGTAAAATAAGCAAATCACTCATCTTAAAGCAATACTCTCTCTTGATTCCCATAGCCCAGTAGCTTGTACCCTGTGCTCCTTTAATTTCAGAAATAAGATTAGTGATTATGAAAAAGTTCACCAATTCACCATTTTTACTCACTGAAATTGTGCCTCCCTATTTTGTTACTGAAGCTCACTAAAATTTATAACATTATAAGTAATACAAATTTATAAGATCTCACATTTCCAGTATTTTGAACACACATTTGTTCATGATAACCACAACCCACAGTCACAATTGACAGAAGAAACAGATAGGCACCTGGTTTATGCTTTCTTAATCCGAACCCCTCCTGGCAGAGGAGTGACCTAGAGAGAATCAGGCAATACCTGTACCTGAGCCCATGCCGTGTAAACTCAGGCCTATTAAATGCCAGGTTTAGCTGTGCATACTACAAACAGAAGAGGTCCATCTGCGTGGATATAACAGAAAACTAGAGATGAGTAGAGAGCTGCAGAGGAGACAGTGTATTATTGATTAGCTGAGGTCCCAGTGGCTATTCTGTTCATAACTTGGAGTTCTTATCACTGACTGGCTAAATTTTTGACCCTGAATTTCACGAGGTATGCCTATATCATTATTCGTTCTCCTTAATCTTTCAAATTGGTTTCTAATACTTGTAAGTAAAGAGACTTGCTAAGGAGATTATTATTCTGTTTCCCATTATATGGTGGCTTGGCCTGTATGTTTTTATGCTATATTTAATTTTAAATTATTATTTTAGAACGTGATACATTCCTTTTCTAGGAGCTAACAATTTGAGTTCATTACATAAAATAGAAAAAAAAAACAACTGGAAAAATTAAATTGAGAAGAATTTGTTTTACTGTTTATTGTGAAAAACAATTTTGCATAATGAGGATTGACATGAAAGATAAGAAATCTATAATCTAATTTATTATATTATGGAATACTTTGTGAATTATATACTGGGATTTATAGCCACTGTTTTATTTCTTTATCAGTTGCAATGGAAACATTAGTATTTGGTTGAATTATATGTTTACTATAACTCTAGATCCAAACCTTGCCTGATGTATCTACTCAACCCTATAATCAATAACACATACTGATTCATATGCACCTTTAACAAGATTAAAAACCATCAATAAAATTAAAAGCTATATGTAAAGGCAAAATAAAAAAAGCTACTTTGGTACCACTGAATTGCCATTCTGGTAGAAAATAGCAGCCAGTATAACATAGACATGCTGTTCAACAAATTAGAAGCAAACAGGCCAACCAAATAGCTAATCTGGTTATAAAAAATTGTGATATTTAAGTATAATGGAAGTAATGTTTGAGATGGGACATCTGGCTGCATACTTTCAGAACACTATGGAACTGAGTAATTACAGCATTCTCATAGACATAATATCAAATAATTTCTGTTGAGAGAACAGAAAATTATTTCTTCTGTTCAGAAGAGATAGATATTAATGGTAGATATATGAATACAGAGGGGGCAATATTCCCTAGTCAGTATAATAGGGAAGACAGCCAGATGCCTTTTTCATTCCATAAGAATGTTATAATATTTTTAAAATATTAAGGCATAACAAATCTTGTGTTGTGTTTTTTGTTTTTACTTTTATCTTTTTATCTTAACATTTCTCTTTCTTTTTCAAAAACCATCCGCTGTATTTTTTCTTTATTTCCTCTTGTCCTCTAGTCCTTTATTTCAACAACATTTTACATTTTATCAGTATAGTTATTTTTAGCCAGTTCTTATGTATCCAATTAATTTAAATCATACCATGATGTAGATAGACTACTAGTAACAAGGAGTTTCTAGCCCTAACTAGCTAGCTGAGTTGTTAGAATACCATCCCAGTATGCCAAGGTTGTGGGTTTGATCCCTGGTCAGTGCACATACAAGAATCACACAAATAAGTGGAACAACAAATTGGTGTTGCTCTCTCTACTCTCTTTCTCTCTATCTCTTTTTTCCCTTCCTTTCTTTCTAAAAATCAATTTAAAAAGTTTCTCCCTTCATTTGTTCCTTCAGTTATCAATTACTAAGTTTCTATCATGTTCCTCACTCTGGAAGTTACTGAGACACAGTCTGGCTCTTTTAGGAGATCTCACAGGCAGACCTGAATAACAAAAGCTGCTATGAATGGTTGGTTATCTTAGCAGATGTACTCAGAGCTTATATATACAAATTGGAGCATGGCTAATTCTAGCTGGTGGTGGAGGTCAGAATAGTTTTATTGTTAAAATTTTAAGGAGGGATGTATAGAAAGGAGAGGAATACATTCTAAGGAAAAGGACTATTTGAACATTTATGAAATTTTGGGGGCATTATTGGCAAATAATTCACTTAGGCTATATCATAGAGTATGCAAGCAAGGGTATGTCAAAAATGACACTGGAGAGAAAGTAAATGGTTTAATTATAGAAGACTTTGTATAATATGATAATGTGTTTCATATACTTTAGGCAAAGGAAGTATTTTAACAGTGGAAAATTGTAAGGGTGGGAAACTAACCCATCCCACCATTCTTTTGACATTGTTTCTGTAAGTCCTGACTCTGACTAATATATAGCTTGTAGATAAACAGCATGTTTGCATAAGAATCCTAGGAACTAACTCTAAAAGATACAGACTCCAACCTTCAGGCATCCTGGCTCAGGGAGATTTGCTGACCTTCAACCATGGAACCAGGATGACATGGAGCCAGGATGACTAAATCAGGATGATGTACACTGGGCCATTACTGTCGCTTGTCTTCACACAGAGAAATTTTAAACCCCCTCCCTTGATCTTTTTGTTCTTCTTCCTGCCTCCTTCCTTATAAAAACCTTTGCCTCCACTGAGACCTGGAGATGGGCTTTGTGAAATGAGTCCTCTATCTTTGCAGAGATGGGCTTTGAGGCAAAAGTTTCCCATCTTTTCAGGGAGTTGGGATTTGAGACAGTCCCTTTGAGACAATCCACATTCCAAATGGCTGGCTTCTGAAAAACCACTTTCCTTTACATCAGCACCTGCTTATTGAGTATTGGCTTTCAAAATGGTAGGCAGCCAGACCTGCATTCCATTACAGTTTTCAGTGACTCATCTGTGACAACATGGATCTCAATAAGGCCCAGAAAGACCAGGTTGAGAGTCCCAGCTGACCTTGCATTCAGTTACACTATGTAATATTTTTAAACCCTGGAGCAGAAACACAGAGTGTATATTACAGAGGATCCAGACTTAGACTGGAGAGTCATGGAAGGTGTATATTTGAAAATGACATGTTAAAAGGCAATTATCAAAAGAAGGTAAAAAATATCAGATAAAATATTGACTGTCATGCAAATATAAAACAAACAGATATTGAAGATTGTATTTTAGTCATGATGGAAACATACAGATGTTATAACTGGTGAAGAGACCAAATATACAAATGCTTAAATACAGTCCATAATTTAGGTCATGACTTACCTGGGGAAAGATTAAACACTCTCTCCTGATAAACTAAAGACAATGTAAACATCCTAGGTTCTTATAAAGTTGAATTGAGAGTGTCCCTACATTTAACATATTGATATTGCAGACAATATCAAATGGTGAAGGTTTTTCTGAGATTGTGACACCTCTTTACGGGTTGACAGTGTCCTCAATAAGTGATCATCTCCCCTGGGAGTGCCAAAATAAACAGACTTTCTGAAACCTGAAGAACACTCATTCCTAGGAATCACTACTTTCTGTGTGTGAGTGATCTGCACAAACCTTAGAATTTTAACTCCACTTCATGGGAACCATCAAAAACCTATTGTCACTGAAAAAGGGGAAGAAAAGGAAACTAAAAGTATTCATTGGGAAGGTATAAAATTATCTTTGTTCAAAAAGACATGATTGTTTATGTAGAAAATCTGAGAGAATTGACCAAAAACCTTTTAAAACTAATAAACTCTTATAAGTCATGCTGGAGGATAAAATATTGTATCAAAAAAACAATCAGTTTCCTCTATACCAGCAATGAACAAGTAGAATTTAAAATAAAGAAGACAGTATTATATATATTAGCATGCCCCAAAATTAAATTTTTAGACATAAATCTAACAATCTGTGCAAAATTTACATGAGAAAAATACAAAAGTGTAATGAATAAAAGAAGAACTGAATAACATGAGATGTTCCACATTTGTGTGTAAGAAGACTCAATATTATCAAGATATCAGTTCCTTTCCACTTGGTCTATAGATCTAGTGCATTCCTAACCAAGATTCCAAAAATCTATTTTATGGATATTGAGAAACTCACCCTGATGTTTATATAGAGAGGCAAAGAAAACAGAATAACCAACACAATTTTGAAGGAGAAAAACAAATATGGAGGATTGATGCTATTCAACTTCAAGACTTACTATAAAATTATAGTAATCCAGACAAGGTGGTACTGGTGAAAGAACAGACAAATAAAACAATGGAGCAGAATAAAGAGCCCAGAATAGTTATTTGAACTTTGACAAAAGAGCAAAAGCAATGCAACGTAACAAAGAGCATCTTAACAAATGGTTGAACAACTAAACTACACATACAGAAAAAATAATGAATCTCAACACAGACCCCATATTCTTCACAAAAATTAACTCAAGTTAAAATGTATTTTCACCCAAATGCAAAACACAAAACTATCTCTTAGGAAATGGCCTAGATGACCTTGGGTATGGTGATGCCTTTTTTGATAAAACACTAAAGACATAATTTATGAAATACAAATTGATAAGCTGAGCTTCATTAAAGTTAAAACTTCTATGCTGTGAGAGACACTGTCAAGAGAATAAAAAGACTACCCACCAATTGCGAGAAAATATTTGCAAAGTACACACACAATAAAGGTAATATGTATTACCCAATCTATACAAAGAACTTTTAATACAACAATGATGAAACAAACAACCTTATTAAAAATGTGCAAAATGCTCAATGAGACATCTCACCAAAGAAGATACACAGATCTCATATAAGCATATTAAATACGTTTCACATAATATGTCATTGGACAACTTCAAACTGAAAAAAAAAAGATAATAAAGCCCATTACACACTTATTAGAATAGCTCAACATGGAAGACTGACAGCATCAAATGCTGGTCATGATGCAGAACACCAGGGACTCTCATACATTGCTGGAGAGAATACAAAGTGACATAGCCACTTCAAAAGACAGTTTGACTGTTTTTTGTTTTTATTTTTTGTTTTATAAGACTAAATGTGCTCTTAGTTATAGCTAGTAAAGCCCAAGAAGTGTCCAGAGAAATGGAAGTCATTTATTTAGTTGTAGCATAAGTTATATCTAGGAAGATGACAGAATAGTATGTTTCTAAAACAGAAGAAGGGAGATGGGAGAGAAACTTCATTGACCTACTGAGGAAATTTTACTTTTGAATTGAGGCAATCAGATGTCACTGAAATATTTTAAGCAAGGAATTGGCATAATAGGATGTTGTTTTAGAAGGGCTGATCTATCACCTATGGGTAGGGTGAATTGTAAGGGCTTGCCATAAAAATAGAGTGATTTTAAGTTTGGCAAGATGTGAAGTTTAAGAATATTATATTTGTCTTATTTTATCACATGTTATTATCTATCTAATAATATATATTCTCATGTATTATTGTTGGGAACTTCCCTGCCTGGTATCAGAAGCTGTAACCCCTGCCTAGGCTAAGGCTGAGGGAACGACCTTGGGACCCTAAGCCAGCAAGGATACAAAAGCTTATCTCCCTGGCAGGAGCACTGCTTCTGCCCCTTTTACTTCACCCTGCCTGAACCCCAATGCTTGGTCAGTTAGCCAATGACAGGTAAGATTCCCCAAGGGGGGAATGACCTAAGACAAGCACGATCACATGGGAAGCCCCCAAGAAAGGACTTTGGGGGCTACGGCAAAAAGGGGATGATGAACCCTCATCCCCTGGCTTTGACAAAGCCTGAGTGCTTATTCCATCTGGGAGATAATTTCCTTATCTATTGGTTGCCTTAGTTCCCCTTGCTCCACCTAAGCCTGAAACAATGACAGGGTTGTGTAGCCCTGTACTAGAAAGGGCGGGTTCCCTGGGTGATCAGGCCTAAGAAAGAATATGTAAAATCCTGGGAAACCTGCTTTGTTTCGAATGCTCCCAGTTGAATGAGAAGGGTCCAAGGAGGAAGTAAGTTTGTTCCTCAAAGTCTTTTATAGCTCTTTGACCCTGACTCAAAGTAGGCTCTCAGAGTTCCTTGTTATTTGATCCTTACTTGCCTGCAATGAGTAATGAGCTTTACCTGAGTTCTTGTACAAACAAACCCAATAAAAGGCCTGCTGGGACAAGAGAACACACGCCCTCCCCCATAGAGGGTGGCCACTCCATCCCTACTTCTCCATAGAAAATTGCCTGTTTCTGTGTATGTTCATTTCTCATGTGTCGATGAGCCATCTGCAGCGTTCCAAGGTCACTGCCGGTCGGTGATCGCGCATCACATTATCATTTTGAATCTGGCTTTAGAAAACCAGATCAACAGGTAAATGGAAATCAGAAAGAAAAATAGCCATATCATATTTTGAAGAAAACAAGAATTCTTTGGGTGGACTTTATGTAAGATAGGATACAAAGTGAAAGGTTGATTTGGATTGACCATGTGTGTTTAATTTTAGATGTCAGAGACTGATATGGCAAAAATAGACATGTCAGGTGAAAATATGGTTTGAAGGAAAAAGAATTAATTTATGATATGGAATTTAGTATTTTAGGACATCTCCAATGTGTGCATCTAGCAATATAGTTAGATTCCAGGTACTGGACAGTGTTATTAATAAAGATTTGGAAGTCTTTCATATATACATTAACATCAAATTTATGAGGCCGCATTAAATTACTTAGTGACATAAATTTACACATACATTTTCTTCTAAGCTCCAAATCCAACTGATCACATTAAAATAATTCCTCATTCATTTCAACTACTCAAATAAAAATTTGTGATACTTTGAAAGCAGCTATGTCATCTGTGAAAAATAGAACTTGCCAAGTAAACCCAAGGGTAGTCAAATTTGTCAATCGAGGAAAGAAACAGTAAGCTGCTGAGGAGAAAAAAATTGTTTTCAAATATCTAAATGTGTTCAAGAAAAGCAGCCATTAAAAAAAGTCACATACCTTCTTCAATAGATTATAAACTGTCAGAGGTTAAGAACAACATTTCATATGTAAACCTGGTATACTAACTGAAATACCTTAGTAATTGTAAAATACTTATTGACTGAAGAAATAATTGACTACACTATTTCAAAGACTCCTCCCAACAGAAGCAATAGTGCTAGCAACAAAAATTGTAGAGGCTGGCAGGTGAGAGTGGGTGCCCTGGCTGTGGCACTTACCAGAGATGTGACTTTGGAAAAACATAGTTAACAGCATAATTATAATAATAGGTACCTAGCAGGTTTATAATGAAGAATAAATAAATAATGCATATGAAGAAAGTAATGAAAATATAATTTATACTCAATAAATTTAAGATGAAAACAACTCTATTTGATAATGCATATTAATAGAAGCTTGCTGTTTCTTCCACTCTAACCTCATTTTACTCCTAAAGAGAATTTATATAGATACATTTTAGTTGAGCAACAATATACTGACTGGGTCACAGTACTTTCAGTGGAGTTCCAACTCTTCTGAAAAAGGAGGATAAAGTTGGTGCCCACATGGGGCTAAACTGTGGCATGCTGTCTCTGTTCAACGAGACTGGAGAACAAAGTCAAGTTTAGAGGTGTCTGTGCTCTGAGATCTGTTTCTCCACAAGGACACCTGGGGTAGGAGTCTGGGATGGTTCTATTTCAGGCACTGGAGGAAAAATCATCTTTTGTTAGAATGTTGTTGTCGAGATATCTTCTTGATGGCTGGTATGCTTTTCCTGGACTGGTCTTTTGTGCCACCAAAATTGTGATAGCATAGTTGAATATTACTGTGGACTGAGGGAAAGAAGGTTTGAAAGATGTTCTTCTGTTCAAATTAGTTCCAGACCTTAGAACTGACTGATCTGATTAAAAGCAGTCCTCCTAATTATCCATTCAAGGCATATGGAAGATTGCATTAGCATTTGTGACCAGATATCATAGTAATAAAGAATTAAAGTGGGGAGAATGAAGAAGTTACTATTACTTCTCTGAACCGGGAATTAGAAACTTTTTTTTTACCTTTTCCCATCTCTGTATTATATATTTGTATGTTTGTTGTTTCCCTTTATAATATCATATTTTTTTTACTTTGGTTTCTGTAATGATGTATATATAAAACCAGATATACTATTTACAGTAAGTATCCATAATTTGTCTATAATATTATGTGCTCCAAAATATTTATTGAGAATCTCCTTTTTGTAGGTGAATATGCTAAGAGCTCAGAAGCATGCCAAAAGGAGCTAGATATGTATTGTCCTATGACACTTCCAGGATAACATAGGAGAAAAGTAGTATAGATACTACAATAAGATAAGGGTAAATGTTTTAAAATCTGAGAATTGTGATGACATTAACATAAAATATGTCTCCTTGAAATACAAGATGAAGAATTCAGTTACACATACAAAATTTGAGATAAAGGCAACATAAATAGGCTGAATATAAAAAAGAGGTCAGCGTTAAGTGGAGCAAGCTAAGGAGTATATGACAACAAAATAAATCTATGAAAGTAAGGTTGTAGAGAAAGGCATTTTTGTGTCTTGGACTGTAATATACTTTTGCAACAAGCTCTCAGGTTGTTCCTTAGTTTTCATTTTTTTTTAAATAAAAATATTTATTGATCATCTACTATACATATCAGGCCCTGTGGTATTGGCCAGTGAACAAAATAGTCTGAAACCCCTGTTCACATGAAGTTTACAATCTAACAAATCACAAAAAGCAAGCAATTTAAAATCATACAGAATATACTGTGTCAAGATGAGAGCATTGGAGAAAGTTGAAACAACATAGAAGTACAGGGAGTGCTAGAGTTGGGAAGGAGAATCTCTAGTTAGTACAGATCCTTGCTAAGCATGTTACAAACCTTGCAGTGTGTTGGATGGCTGGGGAAAGGACACTTCTGGCATATACATTCCCTGAAGTGGCGACATGTTTGAAATATTCCAGTCGTCAGCAGAAAGGGACTAGGCAAGGAGCAGGTTTGCCTCGGTCAGCCTGTAGTGTGTGGATTCTTGACTTGGTAAAGGCGTTTCACAATACCAGTACAGGTGACTTTGAGAGGACATTTGTTAAAACTGGGGACAGTGAAACAAGGAAGAAGAAGAGCAGGAGAGAGCCTAGTCAGAGCTGGTTTGGCTCACTGAGAAATAAAAGTCACAGTGAAAAAAGTAAACCAAGATTGGGCTACTGTCAACTCAATGGAAAGGCAGAGAAAAGAGGGCCTTTGAGACATGTTTAGGGGTTTAACCTGGGAGGAGCTGCTGTTGCCCACTGCTCCCTGGTTGCAAGCCTCCTGGGGTCCCTTAGAGTTTAGGAGATGCATGTCTGTGGGGAAGGAAGAAGAGAAGAGGAAAGGCATGACTGTGCTTCCATTGGGAGAGAACAGGCTGTGTCCTTTGTCTTGAGTGTCTTAAAGGGTAGGGACTTTAGAATAGGTCTTAGGGGAGATTCATTCCCTTAACTGCATCTGTTCTTGGGTTCCATTGGAACAAATGGCACTAAATGGAATTCTGCTATCTATCTTCCTGAGTAGGGTTATTTAAGATATCCACCCTCTGGTTGGGGAGAAGTGTAAACCATTTACGCTCAAGTGTCCTTGGTTACACAGGTAGGATTTTGCAATTTACTAGATGGCTGTAAACTGCTTGGCCTTTTAACTTTTTCAATTTCCCTACTCCATTTTTCCTGGCTGTCTCCCAGTGAGTCTAATGTAACTGAATGAGAAAGGTGGAGAGGAGTAGATTCTTGTAGAAATTAACTTGGGAGTGAGAGGGTTATATTGGGTAAAGACATATTGTTAAGAATGTTGACTTTTTCTGAGTGGTGAGTAGGATGTCATTTTGAGCAAAAGAGGGAGTTGCATGATCTGAATTATCTTCTTGCTCAGTGTAGAATAGAATACAGGGAGATGAAAGACCAGAGCAGGGAGATGAGTTAAATGTTGATGGCAATAACTCAAACAAAAGATGAAGATGTCCCGATCCAGCATGTTAATGTGTAAATGATACAGAGAGATCTGATCAGATCAATGGGGAGAGTAGGGAGGAGTGCAGGAGGAGGTTGCCTGAGGCAATAGTAAACAGTCTAGGACAGGGTTGGCTGAGATGCTGAATGCCTCCAGAGCACATGAAATCGTGGGCCAGAAGATTTAAAATAAAAGGAGAGCAGAGGCTGGCTCTCTGGCTCTGTTCCTCAAGGATGCATGGATGATTATGTTATAGCTACCCGTGTTTCCCAAAGGATGGTATTTTGGATGGGAGAAGAAACTGCAGGTGCAGCCTATGATTGGGCTGACCTGGCAGAGGTGGCAGGGTTATTCTTCTTTGAGTGTTCTAAAGGGATCAGGCTCTCAGGCATAAGCCTGCCATTCTTCCAAAATTGTGTAGCTTTTGTATCTTATGTTTTAGTTTGTTAAACTAATCCTATGGAAATAAGATAATTAAAAACTAACAAGGAGAATGATAGGAGAACTCAAGAATTAAATACTTTAGCTATGATTGATAGACTTAAATAATTAAAGCTGTAACTAAAGAGTTAAAGACTTTAGCCTTAACTGAGTTTAGGCTTAAGTGACTAATGCACATGGAAAGCTGTTATTCCAAAGTTGGGTAGCTTTTGAATAAAGATTCCTTTCCTTTTTCACCAAACCTTTGCCTCTGGCTAGGGGAGTAGTGGGCAGTGGGACCCTGCTCACTGTTCGGTAACATAAATGCTTAAATATAACGGTTTCAAGGTATATTTTGAAGGTTAAAGGAATTGGATTTGCTGATATGTTGACTATGTGGTTTGAGTGACAAGTTCTTTTGCTCCAGGCAACTGGAATAAGTGGTGTTGCCTTTTTCTAAGATGGAAAATAAAACATATTTAGGGGAAGGGCTGGAGTTTTGTTTTAGGGATTTTAAGTTTGAAATGCCTACTTCATATTCAAGCAAAGGCAGTTTAATATTTAATTTTTGTATTCAAACAGGCAGCTTAACATTCCATCCTGGATGAAAAGTCAGGTTTAGAAATATGAATGTGGGAGCTCTCTGAGTGTGGAGAGTACTTAGAACCTTGAGACTTGGTGAGTATGAAGAGAGGGGGGAAAGAGAGTAAACAGAGTGTCCATGGACTGGATGAGAGAACTCAGGCCTCTCCAATGTTTACAGAATTTGAGCTCAAAAATATAAAAATTAGAGAGTGGGACCAGTTAGTAAGGAGGAAAAACAGGAGAAAGCAGTGATATGGAATCTGAGTAAAGTTTTTTTTTTTTTAATAGAGAACTAGCTTATTGTATCCAATGATGTTCATAGTTCAATTAAGATGTAGATTGGGAATTAAGCTTAGGATTTAGGAATAGGAAAGTCATTGATGATTTGACCTCGAATAACTAATAAGAGTTCAGCCAAGAAAGAATGGAAAGAGTGTGACAAAGGAGTAGAATATCCCCAAATAATATTGTGTTCATTTAGGGTTTCCTGCTGCAACAAAAGAGTAACTTTTTTTCTTCCTCCCAACAAAAAGACTATTATCTTGTAGGCCCCAACTAGAATTCCATAAGCAACTCAAATTGAAATCCAATGGCACCAAAATTGCCTACTTATCTTCCCACTAATAAAGTAAATTTCTTGAAATTGCTTTGTCAAAAAAATAAAATAACAAAGGGCAATGTCCATGCAATGAAACACAGATCCACCTTTTATGACAAGCAGATTGAGCAAGGTTCCAGCAGGACGCTGTGGGATGATGAGTGCATGATGGAGAGTTACCTTCCTTTCTTTTGCTGCATTAGTCTTGTAAGTTTGCCCTTTCCCCAGTGAAAAATAGTTCTTAACCCATGCAATGTGATGTGGAATCTTACTCTGTGTAGTATGAAAGGATAAGGTATATTCTTTTAAAAGTGCTGCAGTATTCTCTTCCTATATCCATACTTCTTGGAAATGTGATTTTGCATATCTTCCCATAATGATGTAGAATCTTTTCCCAACCTCTTTTTCTGGGCTTGCATTGACCAGTAGACTGTAAGAGAAGTCACATTGTGTCAGTTCTAAGAGTATGTCTCAAAAGACCTGACATACTTAGTTTTTTTTTATTCAAGTACTTTGTGCAGATGAGACCATTCTAGATAAGCTAACAGATCTACTACCTTACTGAGAAGCAAGAATGAGCCAAACCTAGATCAACAGAAATGTCCAGCTGACTGAATACTTATGATTAACATAAATGTTGTTTTGCGTTACCACATTCTGGTATGGTTAGTAATATTATAATAAATAGCTCTTGTGGAAAGCATATGGAAAATACTCTTGAGCTTTCCATAAAGGGGTATAAAGAAATGGAGTAGTACCTGGAGAAAGATATGGGGACAAAAAAGATTTTGAAATCTGTCATAAATACAAATTCTATTGTCTACTATCGAAAATGAAAGAATAGAGAAGGGGAAATAATTGAGAATATAGAACTGTAAGAATGCAAACTCCATGAATGGAAGACTTTTTGACATTTTTTTTTACTGTTGTATCTCCAGTGTCTAGACTAGTATCTGTCAATTAGTAATTGATAAACAATATTTTGTTGAATAATCAATGAATATAAGATATAGAAACATAGATATATCTCTGTATGAATTATCTAACAATATCTTAAATTTTACATATTAAATGCTGAACTCCTGAGGTCATCCATGAAAATCTTCTCAGAACTATAGTCATTAGTTTTATTTTTATTCTATTATTTTTTATTTATATTTTTATTTTAATTGTTGTTCAAGTACAGTTTTATGCCTTTTACCCCCATCCCAGTGCACCCCCCAACCCTCCCCACCTCTGTTTCATTTCCACCCATGCTTGTTATTGTCCATGTATCCTTTATACTTTTTTCTGCAAACCCTTCCCCTTTTCCCCTGAAATTCCCTCCCCTCTCCCCTCTATCACTGTCAGCCTGTCCTCAATTTCAGTGTCTTTGGTTATATTTTGCTTGTTTGTGATTTTTTTTTTTTTTTTGATTAGGTTCCTGTTAAAGGTGAGATCATATGGTATTTGTCTTTCACTACCTGGCTTATTTCACTTAGCATAATGCTCTCCAGATCCATCCATGCTGTTGCAAAGGGTAGGAGCTCCTTCTTTCTTTCTGCTGCATAGTATTCCATTGTGAAAATGTACCATAGTTTTTTGATCCACTCATTTATTGATGGGCACTTAGGTTGTTTCCAGAATTTGTCTATTGTAAATTGTGCTGCTATGAATATTGGGGTGCATAGGTTTTTTTGAATTGGTGTTTCAGGATTCTTAGGGTATAGTCCCAGCAAGGGACTTGTTGGGTCAAAGGCAATTCCATTTTTAGTTTTATGAGAAAATTTCATACTGGTTTCTACAGTGGCTGCACCAGTCTGCATTCCTACCAACAGTGCACTAGGGCTCCCTTTTCTCCACAACCTCACCAGCACTTGTTCTTTGTTGGTTTGTTTATGATGGCCATTCTGACTGGTGTGAAGTGATATCTCATTGTGGTTTTAATTTGCTGAGCATCCTTTGGCTAGTGATGCTGAGAATCCTTTCATATGTCTCTGAGCCCTCAGTATGGACTCCTCTGAGCTTATTTTTAATCCTTGATTATAAAATGTGTCTTGCTTTACTTTTCATTGTATTTTAAGATTTGTAAATGCATTCAAACCACTGTATTTTATGTTACTCACTAGCAAAATCTACATTTTAATTATGTTCAAACATAAAATTCCAGTCCACTGTATTTACTAGATGTAAAATTCTGAGTTCCAATTTATTGATTTTCAAAGGCTACAAACATTATAGTCTCTTATACAGCACTCAGTTGTCCTAACACTGCAGTTTATAAGTATTTATAAATAATAAGTCATTTAAAATATTAACTAATTCCCATTTTGTTATATTAATAAGGATAAAGGAACTAAGTGATACAGTCTACAGATGACAATCCCCTTAATACAGAGAAGAGAAAGATAGTTGATGCATCAGCTATGAGGGAAGTGAGGCATGAGTATGGCAAATGGAGAATAGTAGTACCTTTTTTAACAAAAGATTAACAATTTTAGCATTATTTCCAATTTTTCCATTGTTTGACATCATAATTGATCTCATTTAAATGTATACCCACTTCCACAAACACAATTTTTTTTAAGATTTTTTATTTATTTATTTTTAGAGAGGGAAGGGAAGGAGAAATAGAGAGAGAGAGAAACATCAATGTGCGGTTGCTGGGGCTGTGGCCTGCAACCCAAGCATGTGCCCTAACTGGGAATTGAACCTGCGATGCCTGGTTCGCAGCCCACACTCAATCCACTGAGCTACGCCAGCCAGAGTCACAAATACAATTTTTATGTTTTTAAAAATTTTAGCACTAATTTCACATTTACAGATAACAGAGAAAATGAAAAAATTAAGCCATTTTCTTCAGCAGCAGATGAGTAAAACAAAGTAATGTGAAAGAAGAAAGACACTTTAAATTACACAGTGCTACTCATTCTCTGTTGTAGGCCTGGTTGTAATTTATAGTCTTTGACAACAGCTCACTTAATATGCAAAGTTTATCATTTTGTCTGATTAGTAATACTTTTACATCGAGGGCTGTTTCTGCACCTGCAGGGGACAGCTGAATGTGACTGGAAAGAGCACTGTGCTTTCTCCTCTTTCGTTTCTGATTTTATTTATTTGGGTCCTCTCTCTGTTCTTCTTGATGAGTCTGATTAAAGGCTTGTCAACTTTATTTATCTTTTCAAAGAACCAATCCTGGATTTATTGATCCTTTGAATTGTTTTTTAAGTCTCTATGTCATTTAATTCTGCTCTGATCTTGATTATTTCTTTCTTTCTACTCACTTTGGGCTTTATTTGTTGTTGTTTCTGTAGTTCTTATAGATGTAGGGTTGGGTTGTTTACTTGAAATGTTTCTAGCTTTTTTAGGTAGGCCTATATTGCTGTGAACTTCCCTCTTGAGACTGCCTTTGCTGTGTCCCATAGGTTTTGGGCTATTGTTCATTTATTTCCAGAAACTTTTTGATTTCTTCCTCAATCTCATTGTCAACCCATCCATTATTTAATAGCATGATATTCAGTCTCCATGAATTGGAATGTTTTGGAGTTTTTCCCTTGAGGTTTGTTATAACCAATACAATAGAGAAACAAAGGATTGTAAGAAATTACTATGAACAACTATAAGCTAAGAAATTTGACAACATGGGAGAAATGGGCAGATTTCTAGAAGCATCTAATCTTCCAAAACTAAATCAAGAAGAAGCAGAAAGCCTGAATAGACCAATAATAGCTAAAGTGAAATTGAAGCAATAATAAAAAAGATCTCCCAGCACACAAAAGCTCTGGACCAGACAGCTTCACAGGCAAATTTTACCAAACATTTAGGGAAGTGCTAACTACTATTCTTTCTCCAACCATTCAAAAAAAAAAAAAAAAAAAACAATTAAAGAAGGAAGATTTCTAGCTCTTTTTATGAGCCCAGTATTATTCTAATTCCAAAACCAGATAAAGACACAACAAGGAAAGAAAAGTACAGGCCAATATCACTGATGAACATAGATGCTAAAATCCTCAACAAGATATTGACAAACCACATCTAGCAATACATTAAAAAGCATATACACCATGATTAAGTAGGATTCATCCCATGGAAGCAAGGATGGTTCAGTACTTGTAAATCAATAAATGTAATACACCACATAAACATAATGAAAGACAAAACTCACATGATCATATCAATAGATGCTAAAAAAGCATTTGATAAAGTATAGTACCCATTTATGATAAAAAACACTCCATAAAGTGAGAGTATTCCTACATATAATAGAAGCCAAATATGAGAAACCTACAGCCAACATCATACTCAATGGGCAAAAACTAAAAGCTTTCTCACTAAGATCAGGAACAAGACAAAGGTGTCCACTTTCACACTTCTATTCAGCATAGCATTGGAAATTCTAGCCACAGTGATCAGACAAGAAAAAGAAATAAAAGGAATCCAAATTGGAAAGGAGGAATTAAAACTGTTGTTATTCACAGATGACATAACAGTGTATATAGAAAACCCTATATACTTCACTAAAGAACTACTCCACCTAATAAGTGAATTTGGCAAAATGGCAGGATACAAAGTCAATATTTAAGAATCAAAGGCATTTTTGTCCACCAACAATGAAATATTAGAAACAAAAACTGGGAAAAAATCCCATTTACTATAGCAACAAGAAAAATAAAGTACCTAAGAATAAACCTAACCAAAGAAGTAAAAGACCTGTACTCAGAAAACTACAGAACACTGAAGAAAGAAATTAAGGAAGACAAAATTAAATGGAAGCATATACCATGTTCATTTCCATGGAGCCCATCCATTCCTCTACTCATTAAGTCTTAAAACTTCTGTTACAATAGCTGATGTTTATTGAGTCTCTGCTGTTTTGGGTACTATAGCTATCCATCTTGTACATAATCTCTGTCATGTTTTATTTTTTGAAGACCTGCAGACTTTGCTTTATCTTTATGCCTCTCAAAATTTTCTACAAAAACATATATGTTTAGTTAAAACATGTTTGGCACTAAACCTTTATGAAAATGTACTCAATTCTATATTTTCTCATCCTCCAGACTTCTAATTTTTGCAATGTCTCAATTTAGTTCTGGAATTTCTTTTTTTTCTATCTCTCCATTTGCTTCCTGAATAATCTCATAGATTAAAACTCACAAGTTTATATTTCTAGCACTGGACTCTTGCATGTTTCACCAGGAGTCTGCTTTCTTCTCAATAAATGACAGTTTCACTCTTCCAGCTGTGCAGGCCTTAAAAATATAACTCCTCTTATATCCCAAAATTAATCCTATTAATTTTATTTCAAAATAGACCCAGAGTTCTCCGCTTCTTATTATTTCCTCTGCTACCTTTCAATGGTTTATCTCTCATTTAAATTATTGCAAGAGCATTCTAAACAGGTTCTCTGTTTTCACTCTTGCTCCCCTACATTCTATTTTCCACATATTAATTAGAATAATCCTACTAAAACCTCCTCTTCTGCTCAATCATTGCAATGAGGTCCTTCAAGTGTCCTACAATACTCATCCTATATTGACTTCCAGGGCTCCCTTTTTGATAATAACCCCTGTCATTTTCTTTCTTGTTCCTTTTGTCAAAATAATTGGGGAAAAAAAGATAAGTGCTTCTTAAACCATGGCGGTGGGGGTGATATTGGTTTCCTTCTTTCCAGGCAGGGACATTTAGCAACATCTGGAGACACTGGGGTTTTCACAACTGGAAGTATGTTGTATGTATGGGGAAATGGTTGCTACTGACATCTAGTGGGGTAAGGCCAAGGATGCTATTAAATACCCTACAATGCACTGGACAACCCCCCTCAACAACTGGCCATAGATACCAACTGTAGAGAGGTTTAGAATCCTTGTTTTGCAAGTACCATTATGCCCTTGAGGTTATCATATTAAAATTTATTAAGAATATAAGAATGCCATACCTTCTGACCTTTTCCCTAAATGTTGCCTCTCTCTGGAACATTAATTTTTCTAATATATTTCTCTAGAACACTATTTTACCAATAGATATATGCTTTTATTTTATTCAGATCTTTCTCAAACACCATCTAAGAAAGTCTTTCTATATAAACCACACTGTCCTCCAAGTAACTTGTTTCAAAAAGCCATTTTCTTTTCTTTATTGTATTGATACATATGCAATATATTATATATTGCTTGTGTATTTGGAATCTGTCTGTTTCTGTCCACTAAAATATGTGCTCCATTACAGTGTGGTTTTGATCACTACTATACGCCTTATCCTTAGAAACTAGATCAGTATCTGAATCATTCCAGGCACTAATAATATGATGAATAAATGAATAAAGGGATGAAAGAATAATTGTTTATCCAAATTCAACTTATCCTATTTGATTAATTTTCTTTTATCTACACTTTAAATCCCCAAATTCTAAAAACTTTTTTCCTTCCTATTTTCCTTTATAGAGCTGAGTATTTGCACCTGGTCTTTGGAATTTGAAAATGATACCTTTTCTACTTTCACATAAAATTGTCAGAGTTTGTGTTTGCAACTCTAATTACTTAGCATGAAATGCACACCACACACCACATAAAGTCTATTAGTAAAATTCTTCCTAATTATTAAATACAATTTCTGCCTTTGGTACTATTTTCTTGGTTGACTAATTATAAATTTTATGGCAGCATATACTTTTTAAAAGACTATAACAATTTTTTCTAAAAAATCACAAGCTGTGACAACCTTGGCTATAAATACTCAATTCAAATTACCAAAAATATCTTCTTGATATTAAAAAATGTTTCAGACTCATCTCTTAAAAAGTTAAATTATAAGGGCCATAAAAAGATTTGCTTTTTTTCTTCAGATATATTTTTTAATCTTATAAGACTTAGGAATCTAGAGTTCTATATTAATTTATTAATGAATGGTTGTTAATTTAAAGTTTAACATAAATTAAATAGGCAGATTAATCATTAACTTGAGGTGAAAAATAACTCTTTAATTTTGGAAAATGTGGGTCCTATAGAGAAAAAAAGTTGAGTTTTATATCCTTAAAGGGAACAAATTTTATTCTGTGATGAGTTGGGTAACAAATATATAGGTATATATATATTTGTTTATATAAAAGTTCTTTACCAGTTTGTTACTTATATTTTCATTTGTATTTTTATGGTATATTTTGAAGAGCAGAACATTCTTATTTTGATAAAGTCCCATTTAACCTTTTTTGTTTTCTTACTCTTTGTGCTTTTTTGTGTTCTATTGAGATATCTTTGCCTAAACCATGGTCATAAAGGTTTTTTTTTTCCTTCTTCTGTATTTTCTTCTAGAATTCTTGTCATTTAAGCCTATGATAGACTTTCAATTAATTCATGATAGTGTGATGAAATTATACATATTGATTTCCCCTTTCATTTATGCATTTTCAGTTGTTTCTGCTTGAAATATCTTGGAAATTGGATTAAAAATCAATTGACTATATTTGTGTGTCTAATTTTAAAAAATATTGTATTTATTTGTTTTTAGAGAGAGGGGAAGGCAAGAAGAAAGAGAAGGAGAGAAACAGCAATGTGTGGTTGCCTCTTGCACAACACTTACTGGAGACCAGGCCTGCAACCCTGTCACGCGCCCTGACTGGAAACCGAACCAGAGAACTTTTGGTTTGCAGGCCGGCACTAAATCCATCTGCAAGGGTTGTGTGTAATTTTATATTCTCTATAATGTTTACTTGATTAATGATCTAATCTCACACTACAGTACACCACCACACACTTGATAACTTTACAGTAAACCTCAAAATCAGTTAATGTAAGCCTACTGTGTTCTCTTATACAATTTCAGAATTAGTTTCTACAAATAAACTTAAAATTTTTATTGCAATTGATTTGCATCTGCATATCAATTTAGGGTGAATTGATGTTTTCACAATATTTTACCTCCCAATTCATAAGCATGATAACTATCTTTATTTTTTAGATCTTCATTAATTTCTCTTAGTGACGTTTTTCAGTTTTAAATGAATATATCTTACACATATTTTGTTATGTATTACTCAATATTTTAATTTTGTCACTGTAAATTATTACACAATTTTATTGTAGTTTTCAATAGTTTATTATAATTATATAGAAATAAAATGGATTACTAATCTTAAATCTTGCTTTGTTTTTCTTTAGATTTTAATTATGAAAAAATTGAAGGTTATAGGAAAATTGCCAACATAGTACAAAAATCTAATATATCATTCAACAACTCTATTATTGATATTTTATATAACCTGAGGGTATTACCAAAACAAGAAATTTATGTTATAATTTTATTAATTAAACTAAAGACCTTATTTTGATTATGCCATTTTTTTTTTTACTACTATAATTTTCTGTTTCAGATTCAGTTCAGGATTCCACATTGCTTTTAGTTGTAAAGCCTCATTACACTCTGCAGTATGAGGTTGCTACTCAGTCCTCCTTTGCTAATGATTCCTATTGTATTATTGATTAGTGCTGATCAAATATTTTGTATAATGGACTTATTTTGGGTTTGTCCAAATCTTTTTTCCTTATGATTCTATTAATATTATTCATTAAAAATTATTCATTGACTTTACAGGGAGAGGAAGGAAGAGAGACAGAGAGAAACTGATTGTTGTTTCATTTATTGATGTACTCATTGGATGATTCTTGTATGTGTCCTGACCGGGAATCAAACCTGCAAACTTAGCATATGGGAACAATGCTCTAAACAACTGAGTTAATCAGCCAGGTCCTGATGTTATTCATTTTTGACAAGAATACTACAGAAGTGATGTATTTTTCACAGCTCGTCATATTAGTGTATATGTTATGATCGTAGGTCTTAATAACACTCATCATGTTAACCTCATGCACTTGGTTAAATTGATGTCTACTATGCTTCTCCACTAAAAGTGACTATTTTTTCCTTTATAATTAACGAGTATCTTCTGGGACATACTTTTCAAGTACCTGTTTCTCTATGTGCTTTAAATGACTTGTTTTACCTTGGTTGATGTTACCTCCAACAATTGTTACTATAGTGTTCTCATGATCAGTCTCATGGTCATTATTTTTACCCTCACCCAAGGACATTTTTCCATTGCTTTTAGAGAGAGAAAAGGAGATAGATAGATAGATAGATAGAAAAACATTGATATGAGAGAGAAACATCAATTATTTGCCTTCTGTATGCACCTCAACCAGGGATCAAAACTACAACCTAGGTATATGCCCTGACTGGGGATTGAACCTGTGACCTTTTGGTTCATGGAATACTGCTCCAATCAACTGAGCCACTCTGACCAAGTGAAGCTGTGTTTGAGGAAAGACTTCAGGTGTTCAATATCCAAATCTTGTGATTTCTGACAGGAGGTAATAAAACCACTCATGTTGATTTTTATCTCCATCCTCAGTGGACTAAATTTCATTTTCCCTCAAATTCATATGCTAGCGCTCTATCCTGAAGCTCTATCTATGTGATCCGGTGATGGCATTTGGAGATGGGGCCTTTGGAAAAGGTAATTAGGTTCAGATGAGGTGATGAGATTAGTTTGATATAGTTCCACTTGTTTGTTTTTGTTTTTGTTGCCCTTGTCTGCAGAGACACATTCAAGTAGATATGGCTAACAACCACTACTGCCTATGTTGTCTTCTGGGATTTTTATGGTTTTAGGTATTACATTTATACCTTTAATACATTATGAGTTCACTTTTGTATATGGTGTAAGAAAGTCACCCAGTTTCATTTTATTGCATACATATGTTCAATTTTCCTAATGTCACTTACTAATGAAACTGTCTTTATCACATAATATATTTTTGACTTCTTTGTTATAAATTAATCAACAATAAAAGCAAGGGTTTATTTCTGGGCTCTCTATTCCATTGAGATATATGTTTGATTTGTACCAGTACTATACTGTCTTGATTATTATAGCTTTGTAGTATAGTTTGAAATCAGGGAGCGTGATACCAACACCTCCCACTTCATATATCTCAAGGTATTTTTGGCTACTAAGGGTCTTTTGTGATGCCATATAAATTTTAGTACTAGTTCTATTTCTGAGAAGAATGCCATATTTTAATAGGGATTGCATTGAATTTGCATATTGCTTTGGGTAGTAAGAACATTTTAACAATATTAATTTTTCCAATTGATGAGTATGATATATCCTTTCATTTTTGAGGTCCTCTTCAATTTCTTTTTTCAATGGCTTATAGTTTTCTGAGTACAGGTATTTTGCCTCCTTGGTTAAATTTATTCCTTGCTATTTTATGCTTTTGATATAATTATAAATGAGATTATTTTATAAAATTCTTCTTTTGATCATTATTAGTGTATAGAAAGGCAGCAGATTTCTATTAGCTTTGCATCCTACAAATTTACTGTTTGCATTTATTAATTTTAATAGTTTCTGGGTGGAGTCAATAGAATTTTCTATACGTATTATCAATGAATCTGCAAATAATGACAATTTTATTTCTTCCTTTTCAATTTGGATACCTTTTTTCCTTGTCTGATTGCTGTGGTTAGAGCTTCTAATACTATGCTGAATAAAAGTGCTGAGAGTCAGCATACTTGTCTTGTTCCTGATTTAAAGGAAAAGTTTTCAGCTTTCCATCAGAGTATAATATTATCTCTGGGTTTGTTACAAATGGCCTTAATTATGTTCTATCTCCACTTTTTTGGGAGTTTTTATCATAAAGTTATATTTAATTGTATCACTTTTCTATATGTATTGAGATAATAATATTATTTTCATCTTAATTTTGTTGATATGATGGATCACATTGACAGTTTTGTGGATATTGAACCATCTTTGCAAACCTGGGCTAAATGACACTTGGTGTATAATTATTTTAACATATCGTTGAATATATTTCTTTATTGTTCAACCCAGTAAACACAAGTAATTACAGAATTTCTAGCAATATAATTATAAGAGAAAAAAATGCTAATTATAATTCTTGCTTCCATGAGATGCATTGACAGTCATATATGCATCCTTATGTATATAAATCTATAAGTATATTTTATTTTTTCTTGCCTAATCTTTCAATTTTGTTTTGCATGCTTTATTGCACTATTTAGTATTTCTGTAGAGTAACCTTGCCTTCCCATTTTTAGGGGGATGTTAGTTATTTTGTTTGTTTATTGTTTTTGTTTTCATAGATGCCCTTTTTAAGAATAAACATTTTTAAAAATTCCTAAATGATTGTCTCTTTTTATTATGAATAGATGTTTATTGCTGTCAAATATTTTTAAAAATATTTTCTATTTATTTATTTTTAGAGAGGAAATGGAGGGAGAAAGAGAGAGAGAGAGAGAGAAACATCAATGTGCGGTTGCTGGGGGCCATGGCCTGCAACCCAGGCATGTGCCCTGACTGGGAATCGAACCTGCGATGCTTTGGTTCGCAGCCCGCGCTCAATCCACTGAGCTACGCCAGCCAGGGCTCAAATATTTTTTTAATCCGTGAGGAGTATTGTATGGAGCTTCTGTGTTCCTTCTTTTGTCTATTAATATAGTGAATCACATTGATATTCAAATGCGTAATGAGCCTTCTAGTCCTGAGGCAAATTACACTTGATTGTATTATCTTTTTTACATATTGCTGAATTCAATTTGCTATATATATTTTTAAATTTTTGTGTTGATATTCATGAAGATATTGGCCTATAAATTTGTTTCTTGTAATGCCTTTGTCTTGATTTGGGTTTAGAGTAATGCTAGGCCCCAATAAATGAGTTGGGAAGTGATCCATCCTCTTTTTTACATTATAAGAGATCATGTATATTTGGTATTGTTATTTTTAAAATGTTTGGTAGACTTGGATAGTGGAACTATTTGTGAATTGGATTTTCATTTTTGGAAGCTTTTAAAAATATGTGTTCAATTTATTTAATAAATAGGACTATCCATTTAATTTATTTGTGCTTTGTGAGTTTTAGTGTGTTTCTCTCAAGGAATTGGTTCATTACATCTAAAATATTACATTTATGAACATAGAGTGGTTGTTCCCTTCAGTGGTTATGTTTTTCTCTTCTTTTTGTAGCATCATTTATTATCTTTTTAATATCTGTTGTGTCAGTGATGATGTTTTATCTTTCATGCTGGAAATTGACAAGTTCTTTAATCTCTCTTTTGTGCTTGGTCAGCCAGGCTGGAAATTTATCAATTGTGTTTATCTTTACAAAGAACTAGCTTTTGGTTGCTTTGATTTTATCTATTGGTTTTTAAATTGTATTGACTTTTCTGATATTTATAACTTTCTTCCTTCTGCTTGCTTTGGATTTAGTTCAATTTTTTTTTTCTAGGTGCTTAAGGTGAAGCTAGGGTTACTGATTTTAGATATCCTTTTTCAATATAAGCATTATTTTTATACATTTTAAAATAAATATTGCTTTAGCTGCACACTATAAATTTTGTATGTTGTGATTTTTATTTAATTAAAAATAAACTTTTCCTTGAAGCTTCTACTTTGAACTATGGGTAATATTTCACAAAATAATTATCATAGGCCTAAAAGTACTATCTTTGGAAAGGCTTTCTTGCAATATTTAAATTGGCTGTTGTCTGGGAATTTGGGTTTTAGGAGGGTTGTTATCTTTTCCTAACTGATAAGAATGACTCTCCATGTCTACACTGTTTATATAAGCAATGCAGTTTATGCTGAATACCTGATTTCCTTTTGGGAGACTGGAATTTGGGTACATGTGTAAGCCTATGTGACAAGCATTCCAATAAAAATCCTTGGGCCCTTACTCTGATGAGATTCCCTGGTAAATATTTCATACATGTTACAGTTTGATGCTAGAAGAATTTAATACAACTTGTGTCTCTACTGAGAGAGAGTTCTTGGAATCTTGTGCCTGGTTTATCTAGACTTTGCTGCACACTCATTAACCCTTAGTTTATTTCCATTTCTATTGTTTTACTGTAATAAATCTTAAATACATTTATATGCTGGAAGATGTACAATATACATATTTTACATTTTTAGTTTTTTTAAAGGATGTAATTGAATTAATTTTTCTCAGTTTAATTTTTTTTTCTTATCAAAGACACCCCCCACTCCCACCTTGGTTGGCTGCCATTTCAGTCCCCTTCAAAGTAGTAAACTTGGGACCTCACACAGTTCTCCCAATCACCATCAGCTGCCCTGAAGCACTTTCTTGAATCTTATCAACAGTCTGAAATCTCTCCGCTCTCAAAAGTGATTTTACTTTTGGGGAAAGCCAGGAGTCACAGGGCACCAAATCTGGGCTGTAGAGGGGCTGAGTCACCTGGGTGATTTGATATTTCACTAAAAAGCTCTGCAACAGACGTGATGCATGATTGGACATGTTGTCTGATGAAGCTGACAATCACCAGTTGCCCATAGCTGCAGACTTCTGAATCATCCAAATAGTTTCCTCAGAGGATTATTAAAGCTTAATGCAAAATTTGATGCAGATTCATTGCTCTGTGTATTGGCCTGGGGTACACATGCTTAATCAATGGTGTCTACTGCCCGCACTGACTAGTACAGTGAAGTTGTCATTATTCATGCATGTGCATTCCATTCCACTCACATTGGCTGCCCAGTTACATCGATGTCTCACAAACCATTCTCATTATATTAACAATGGTTGCACTTTTTCTGGACAGATCTCATGAATGATGAATATCCTATGCCTACATGTAAAAGTATGTATTCTGCTATTGAACTGAATATTTTATAAATATCAAGTAAGTTAGGTTGGTAAATCATATTGTAAAGATCATCCATATCATGGTAATATCATTTCAAAATTAGTGTGAATGTGTCTTACTACAATTGCAAATTTGTCTATTTTTTATTCCAGATCTATCGGGTTTTTTTCATGAAAATATATTTGTTCTTGAAAACATTTCTTTTTTTGAAATCTAGATTTCTAATATTACATAGCTACTCTGGCATTCTCTTGGATAGTTCTTGCATACCTTTTTAAATTAATTTACTTTTAATGTGTAGTTATATTTATATAAATATATATACATTTATACAACATTGACATTTAAAGTGTGCTTCTTATAAATGGCATATATTGGGATTTTACCTTTTCATCTAATCTATTTGTATCATTAAATTGGTACTTTTAGATTATTCAAATTTATTTTTAATTTTAAATATATTTTATTGACTATGCTATTACAGTTGTCCCATTTTTTTTCCTCTCTTTTATCCCCCTTCCACCCTGTACTCCCCTGCCCTTCAGCATTGGATCCCCACCATTAGTTCACATCCATGGGGTGTACATATAAGTTCCTTGGCCTCCCTGTTTACTATACTATTGTTAACCTCCTTCTGTCTATTTTATGTCTACCAATTATGCTTCTTATTTCCTGTACCTTCCCCCTGTTCTCCTCCTCCCTATCCCCACTGATAATTCTCCATGTGATGTCCATTTCTCTGATTCTGTTCCTGTTCTAGTTGTTTGCTTAGTTTTTGTTATGGTTTTTTATTTTTGCTTGTTGGTAGTTATGAGTTTGTTTTCTTCATAGTTTTTGATATTCTATTTCTTAGATAAGTTCCTTTAACATTTTATATAATAAGGGTTTGGTGATGATGACCTCCTTTAACTTGACCTTATGTGGGAAGACATTATCTGCCCTTCCATTCTAAATGGAAGCTTTGCTGGATAGAATAATCTTGGATGGAGGCCTTTACTTTCATGGCTCCAAATATTTCTTTCCAGCCCATTCTTGCCTCTAAGGTTTCTTTTGAAAAATCAGCTGATCATCTTATGGGAACTCCTTTGTAGGTAACTCTCTCCTTTCCTCTTGCTGATTTTAAGATTCTTTCCTTATCTTAAATCTTGGGTAACTTAATTATGATGTACCTTGGTATGTTCCTCCTTGGGTCCAATTTCTTTGGGATTCTCTGGGCTTCTTGGACTTCCTGGAAATCTAATTCCTTCACCAGATTGGGGAAGTTTTCCTGTATTATTTGTTCAAGTAAGTTTTCAATTTCTTGTTCTTTTTCTTCTCCTTCTGGCATCCCTATGATTCGAATGATGGGATGTTTAGAGTTGTCTCAGAAGTTCCTAAGCCTCTCCTCATTTTTTTGAATTCTTGTTTCTTCATTCTGTTCTGGTTGGATGTTTATTTCTTCCTTTTGTTCCAAATTGTTGATTTGAGTCCTGGTTTCCTTCTCTTCACTGTTTTTCTCCTGTATGTTTTGTTATATTTCACTTTGTATATCCTTCATTTCTTCCTTCATGTTTCAACTGAGCCCAGTCATTTCGGTGAGCATCCTGATTATCAGTGTTTTGAGTTCTGCATCAGATAGGTTGTCTATCTTCTTGTCACTGAGCTGTTTTTCTGGAGCTTTGATCTGTTGTTTCATTTGAGCCATATTTCTTTGTCTCAGCACACCTGTTACATTGAAAGGGGACATAGCCTTAGGTATTCACCAGGGCAGGGCAACCCTCTTTGCTACATTGTGGTGCTATATGTGGGGGAGGGGTCAGAGAGGGAACAATGCTGCTTGCATTGCTCTAGCTCCACTTTCCAAGGAACTCTCTTGTGAGAGTTGGTGTTTCTCATACTTTTGCAACACCTACAATATTTTACAGTTAGAGATTTTGAGTTTTTAGTTTCTGGGTCAGCCAGCCCTGCCTCACCCACATGGTCCACCGCCTTTCTGCCACTGGTCCTCTGACTGCCCGCTGTCCATCTCTGCTCCTCCTACCAGTCTGAATGAATGTTTCTTTAACTGCTTGGTTGTGGGAGTTCCTTACAGTCTGGCACTTCTGGTTGTTTATTGTTTTTAAGTTGGTCGTTATCCTTCTTTTGGTTGTGAAGCATTTCTACCTATTCCTCCATCTTGTCTGATACTAGATTGTTCAAATTTAATGTCATTATTAATATGATTGTACTAAAGTATGTCAACATGCCAGTTTTCTTATATTATACATCTGTTCTTTGTTGATTTTTCTCTTTTCTCCCTCAATGCAGTTTAATTGAACACTTATTATGACTTTGTTTCATCTCTACTATTGACATTATTTCAGCTTCTTTTTTAATGCTTGATGTTTGCCTTCATGTTAAAATACATATCTTTATTATTATTATTATTATTATTATAAATGAGTGTTTATTCATTAGCACAAAGTCCTACAGTTCCAAGGCTATTTCCTCCTCACCCTCTTTCCTGAATCAGAATCAGGAGAATCACAATCTACCTTTAAATAATATAATACTAATGTGCTGTAAACAAAAAATACAATTATATTTTTTGTGTTAGATAATTAATTGTTGGAACAAGTGAAGATTAAGTATAAAGAAAGTTTATTTTACCTTTCTTTAATTCAGTTCCTCTGGTCCACACACTTCAGAAAAAAAATTTTTTGTGTGACTATTGAACTATCCTTTATATTTCTTTGTCTCTGACCCAGAAGTTTCACGTTCTCTTCTAGAATATCCATGAAATCTTGGCAGATGGACGTGTAAATTTGCAACTAAGGTAAAACTCAAGCCTTTAATAATTTATGAAATATTTCTGCATAACTTTCTTTTCACCAATAATCTGCTTCCCAAATTCCAGCTGTTTCATTCTCCCTGAACGTTGGTTCCTATCTCTTCACTTCAGTGAGCCCACCATTATCTGCTTGATTTTTCCCTGTCAGCACTGTGGTCCAGAAAGTGCCTGAAGGAAGGAAGCTGGAGTGATTGGAGAGCCAATTTCTTGCTTTCCATTTATCAGGGCTCATAGTCCTGCACTGCCTTCTTGTCTTAGATTTGAAAATGATTGCTTTATTTTATTTAATGCAGTTTTCTATTTTTTTTATTTTTGTTTTTTAATGTCAAGAAGACATATCTGGTATCAGTTAAATGGCTGGTTAGAGTTTTTATAGTTTTGGTTTTAAAAATTTAAATAAGTTCATTTTATTTAGTTTAAGTTAGTTTTTTTATGATCAAATATGATCAAAATTGTTTTTTTTCCTATTGGCTTTCTGAGTTATCCTAAAAAAATAAATGTGTTCTTTGAATACTTATCCTTAAAAAAATTATTACCATTACCATTCCATGGCATTACTAGAATATTCCAATTTTATCTTCACTTATCTGCTATTAACTTTTGCATTATTTAATTTAGCATATATATACAATTATTTTATTGTCATTCAATTATAGTTGTCGGCATTTACTTCCCCTACTCCCCCCCACCCCAGCCATCTTATTTAGCAAATATTTTAAACATTTGAAGATACTACAATTACTTTTTTGTATAGTTAATATTTATTCATATTTATCTACCTGTTTACTTTTGTTGGTGGTCTTTATTATTTCCTACATGTCATATACAGAGTGGGAAATTAAAAAAAGATAAGGAAAGGAATGAAGAAAGGAATGAAATTACATCCCAATTTTACTCAAAAGAACTCATTTTAGAAGAAACATACATGTGAATCTGAAGAAAAAGGATAATGGTAAGATTTTTATGAAATATTTGTTTTTGAGATTGAAGATACATTAAGGAATCTGAAATCAACCATAACGTCAGTGATTTGGGTTTACCATAAGTGTTTACTATGTGGAATCAATCCTATAATTGAGTTAAATGTATAGAAGGGCTATCAAAAAGCATAGCTTCACTTTTCCAGAATTTGTTAAATATGAACTTGTTAGAAGCAACAGATTAGGCCTGATCATCTCTCAAGGAGATTTCCAGGTCCAAGAATATGTGTATTGTGTAAGGAAACTCTGCCTTAGGGTGTGATGCTGTAGATTGCTCTGTTGGCAATTTGATTTAACATCAATAGATAAACAGTGAAAAAACATGGCAAAACTCAACAACAGAGTTATATCGACACTGTAGTTAAAAGTACAAGTAGAAAAATAGTCACATTCACTGCTCACCATCATGTCTAATTAAGATTCTTGGTTGCAAATTAATTCCTGTCAAGAGATATGGTATAACTGTCCCAATCCAAAACAGTTTTATAACCTGATACCTTAATATAATACCTGATAATTTTATGCACAGTACACATGTAATGACCCAAAATTATTTTGATTTTGATTATATCTTCTACTTAATTGATTTCTTAAAAAGGGAATTTAAAACCCAGTTTCTATTGGAGAGGCTGTAAATGAGCAGATAATTTTATATTGCAAATGTTGGAGTTGCCGGACAACTTGTTGTATACATTTTTATTACAAGAAAAGGAGTAAGAGTATCTTCTGCATTTGAAAGATATTTCTAGCACAAAATTTAAAAAAGATGCAAAACAAGACCAAAAAACTTCTTCACTGTTCTTTTATATTTTAATAGTTACTATTGTCTTTAACGAAGTGATTTCAAGACAATAATGAAATAATTAGGGACATTTTAAGTACTCCCTAGTGTATCCATTTTTCTTTTCAAAGTGAATAGACTCATTGGCTACAGATAAAAATGACCAATTTAATAATTAAAAAAATTTTCCTAGTGCATAAATTAATCTTCATAAGTCAATCAGGTCTTTGGAAATAATATAAACTCTTTCAGGTCCACTGAGATTTCTTTTTACAAACTATTGTGTTATTAAAGAGAGTCTAGTAGAGTCAAATAACTAATTTATTTCTCAACATGTTAATGTTACTCCTGAGAACATACACATCAACTAGTAGAATGAAACTGATGGCGATTTCTTGGGCTCTGATCTCCACCCTGTATCCCAGCTTTAACTACTGTACTCTAGCATCCTTTACAGAATTGTCTTCATACTCTAATGTGATTTTCTTAGTTTTCTTAAAAGTTACATTGAAAATGTTTATTTTGTCAGTTGCTTGAAATACTTGACAAGGAAAAATAGGGATAGATGAGAAAATTAAGGTTACTTCAGCTGTATTTTAAACTTGGTCTTCCTTGTCACATAACCCCAGTAATTAAGTGTATTTGGTCTTAATGTGATAAACCAAAACAAACATACTCTATAATGCTTAACTTCTGTTGATATTATAAAGAAAACCCACCCTTATTTGAATATCCCAGGACAAGAAAAGTACAGTCTTAAAATAAAATTTTATTCCTGACTTGGCCAAGTACTTCAACGACTATAAGTACTGCATATAAAACAGATAATTCTCAGCAATGTGCATGTATAAACCAAGAACTACTTTGTTGGATTTCTGTAAGTATGCTATATGTAATTATGCTATATCATTGTCTTTTGTATTATTATGCTTTCATTGTTTAAACAGTGAAAGTACATAAACAATATTAAGTAAGTCAAATAAAAAAATTGAGTTTCCAACCCTGAATTAAGATTAGAATGATAAATTATGTATTGGTGCAGGAAGCCCGATTTTATTCCCTTGATCTACCACTTCCACTCTTAGAAGCAGAATATCTTTCTAGAAATAATTCCTCAAGTATTATCTTCCAATTGTTTAAGCAAACCATTAGTTGTGAATGCTAGCAGAAATCTAACTATATTTCCATAGTAATTGTTTGGGTAAAATGTAGACTAATGGGACAGTATTTGTGGAAATGAGATTTATCAGATTGTACAGAATTTGGACTGATTTTGCATGCACAGCTCAGTAAGTGCACACTCTTGTTTTAGCATGGATCTCTGGTTTCAACTTTAATTTCTTCATCTTCTTGTACCACTTCTTCCCAAGCACAACAAATTGGCTCAGTGTTTGACACCTATTACTATGATGGCCATCAGTTATGTCTGATTTGCCAAAGTTTTTGATCATTTCCACATCTATAAAAAATAGTGCTGAGAGTGCGTCATGTCAAAGCTTTCACTCTGTTATTAACGTGCCCTGCCAGATGTCCACAGTAATGTGGTGACTACAAAATACTCCATTTTCCAATTTTAGAGTGAAAGGATATTAACCCTTTGTGTGTTAACTGGTGGAAATGATATTGATTTGGACAAAAAGTCCATATGTTTCTTTCTGTACAATAGAAGACACATTTTTCATTTTCACCAATAACTTTATTGATTCAGATATTTTGAGTATGTCAGCTATCTCCCACATGGGATAACATTGACTGTTTTCAATTAATGTTTCAATTTGATTGCTATCAACTTCAACTGGTCTACCCAAACATGGAGCATTGTCCAGCGAGAAATCTCCAGCCTGAAACTTTGCAAACCCCTTTCAGTATGTCTATCACTCACAGCACCTTCTTCATACACAGCACAAATCTTTGTGTGTGTGTGTGTGTGTTTCAGTTGTGTTTTACATTTCCTGAATCAAGAAAGCATAATATGCCAAAAATGTTGCTTATTTTCTTCTATCTTCAGTATTAAAATGGCTCCACAAAAATTCACCCTTTGGTAAGTTTTTTTTTTAAATGCATGCCAATATGACAGCTGTCACAATGCAATCTAGCAAAATTGTTTGAAATGGAGGTAGGTAAAAACAACAATGTGCTACTAGAGCTATCTTATAGCGGAAAAAAACAAACTTCTTGGCCAACATGATACATAGGATACAAACTATAAAAGTTGTTTCTGTCATTATATATTGTATTGTTTTATAGCTAAATGAAATCTAGTATTTGAAAATTGAGGGGGAAATGCCTTGTTTAATAAAACAAAATGTTTAATAAAATAATTCACAACAAAATAAAATTCTTAGTCTGTTTTTTTTTGGTTTTGTAAAAATATCTTTTTGCATTGTCTAACATCTTTTCTTATAGAGAGATGGTAGAAAGTCTGCCATGTACTTGTTTTGAGATCAGTATAAATAACTACCTATCTGACAAAGCAAAGGTTTTTTCTTTATGAAACTTGGATGTGAAATTGATGTTTTCTGCAAATCACACATAAAAATGTATTATAATTCCTTATTTTTTTCATTATCTAAGGAGAAAATCAACTTAGATTTCTTAATTTTCTTATTTATCAATTACCTTTGTTTTAGAGGGGAATACTTAACATATTCAATGTGATTAGACATATTCAGTGGAATAAATAGGATATGGCACTTTTTATTCTTGTGCATATTTTAGTTTATTTTGAATGATTTTAGTTAGGGTTTGTTCAATGGGTAATAAATACAAGAAATAAGGAGGAACATAAGGCAATTAAGGCAAATGGTATAAGTAAGTTTAAAAGGAAATGAGACATTTTTATTGCAAAAGAATGTTACACAAAAAGAATGGAGTAAGAATAGCAGGATAAGAGAGGTAGATGAAACTGACTTTTTAAAGGTGGGTGGGAAGATGGTACAAGTGGACATTTTCTACCCTGTAGTTTCTTATGTCTCATTGGAAGAACCTATATTTTAAGATAATTATGTACAGTCATGGAAATGGTAACAGCTGTATTTTGGCAACTTGGCATGCAAATTACTAGCTCTGCTATGGTCCTGTAAGCATGAATTGATGAAAGATTTGAAAGAGGACTGTCAGTATCTTCTGGTTGGAAGACCTAATGAGCATTGTGAAAATTAATGCAAGTATATTAACTTAGTGCAATCTGCAAAGGTTCAAATGTTCTGAATTCAAAAGAATGTGAAATTTTAGTTTATATTCCTAAAATAGCACAGTTTATACATTTACAGGGAACATGATTTTGTTAGATATCCCAATTTCTCAAATAGGTTATATTTTCTTTTAAGTTACACTTACTGAGTTTAGCATGGTCCCAATTAGAAACAGCTGCAAATGGTGTCTAATTAGGTCAGCGTGTTTTGTTGTCAAGATTCTCAGTTGCTTACATTGGCTTATGAAAAGGTCATTATGAGAAAAAGGATCTGAAGAGCAAAGAAATTCCAGCTGGTTAGCTATTATTTTACTTATGCAATGGAACCAACTATTTCTCTGCCAGTATTCAGTTACTTCTAGAAAAGTTATTCAGAGATTTATAAAGATACTCTTTTTTTGGCATTTTCTTCATTGCATGTAAAATTTATTTATTTACCTTTCTATAAATCATATTATTAACTTTTCTATGTGTTTAAAACTTTGTCAAATTATGTGCATCTGTGCATTCTCTCCACAGTATTTATTGTGGAGCTATGATATACCTGGCACTACATATTATCACTGTTCTCAAGGACTGTATGATCTATTTTGAGAGATAAAATATACAGTAATTATAAAGCCCAGTATGAACCTCTCTGAGCATATAATTCTAATTTGCATTTTTATACTTTTAAAAGCTCAGTGTTTAGAATCATAAAAAATAGCTTTTTCTGTTATCTTCTCTGTTCTTTCTCACCTATAATAATCAGATTTCATTTTATGCTAATCATAAGGGAAAAAATAAAAAGCAAAACTCAGGATTTCCTTTATTCTGACTTATTAAGGCTTTGGGGTGTTGCTCTGTGAATATTAGTAAATTTACAAGTTAAAACTAAATGGTCACATACACCAGTGATTGAGTTACAGGCATTTTTAGAGCTTGCATTAAGAAAGCCTGGAGAAATTGGTATATATTATAAATCAATTCAGTAAATAGTTAATTGACACAAAAGAGTTGACTCTGGGCTTACAACGTAGATAACAATTGCTTTGGGACTAGCAGGTAGAGCAGAAGGTGCCTTTCGTTTTTCTCAAAGGGAACTGAATCCAACATTCTTTATTATACCCAAAATTGCTTTGAGTTCTTATAACAATAGGACTTAGTACAAGCACACTGAAATAATGAGGTTAAGTAATATGGTAGGAAGTATTTTATTTCCTGTTTCAGGACTCTGACTGCTAACACCAGCATACAACCGAGAGAATAAGAAAGTACTAACCTAAAGACTTGTCTTTAGATTTTTTTCTTCCAATTTTTCTCCCTCTAATCTAGTCAAAATAATTTTTCACTGTCCACCTCACCCTTACCTGAGTTCTTCATGAATTCCACTTCTGGAATGCCATTCTCATTCTCTTCTGCCAATCCGAATTCCTTGTGAGGTTTGTGATCTGGTTTGTTTCATCTTTCCCACGAAGCACCAATTTGGGCCCTATTTTATTCTTGTCTGTTTTAACTTCTTGGTGATCTCCAAAAGTTTATGTTTGTAATGTCCTCAGTCTTTCCAGCAAATAACATAGGTACACAGACAACTTAAAAAATTAACTTTTCCTGAAGCTCTGTGCTTGTTTGTAGAAATGTGGTTTAATTGTATCATTTGTATATAATTATAAATACAGGTATATGCAGTATAGATGGTAATTCTTGATAATTAAATAATTCCTATAAAATAATATATACTCACTTTAATGGTAACATATTTTTCTCATTTTAATGGTATCTATAAGCAGAAATTTGACTATTAGATTAATCATAGGGACATAAAGTACCCCATAAGAAATATAATCAATAATATTATAATAACTGAGTACAGTGCCAGGTTGGTACTTGAAATATCAGGGGGATCACTTTGTAAAGTATATGATTATCTAGTCACTATGCTGTACACCTGAAACTAATATATAATATATAATATTGAATGTAAATTATAATTGAAAAATAAAATTTAAAAGAAAAAGAAATAGTTACACAATATGATACATGATCGTTTGTTCAAGAGAGATATAAATACTTGAGGGACACATCATGGGGAATGTCCCTGGGGCAGGGAGCTCAATTTTGGCCTGACAAGAATATATACACAATAAAATATACACCTAAACTCTTACTTATCCCTTAAGACCCAGTTAATTACTTGCTCATTTGAAAAAGCATCTTTAGGTCTTGACCACAACTCTAGGGAATAATCACTAGATTCTTATTTCACCATTCTGTCTTATACATAGCCATATTACAGAACATAATGCATGTATTGAAATCGTTTATTTTTGTTAACTAAATAAAACTCTGAGATCAGAAGTCGTGTCTTAGTTTGTTTAGTATATATAAGTACTTAAAATATTTTTTGAGAGTTTTTGAGGACTCTTTTAATAGTTAGAATAGTATTCACAGCATCAGATGGAAAGGATCATTTAAATCAAGACATAATTGGTTGAAATTCAGAACAATCTGACATTAACTAGAGGGGAGGTGGGAAGGGATAATGGGGGAAGCGTTTTCATGAACAACCACAAAGGACACATGGACAAAACCAAGGGAGAGCAGAGCAGGGGAGGGAAGTGGGAATGGCTGGGGTCAGGGGGAGAGCTGGGGGGCAAATGCAGACAACTGTAATTGAACAACAATAAAATAATTAAAAAAACATATAATTGGGACATGAAAGATATTAACACATTAAATAGATTGAGTTTATCCTTACAGCCAGCCCTGTTCTGCCATGCTTTGTTAAGCACAGTAAACCCCACTTCTCAGAGGCCTCATGAAGGCATTTTCCTGTGTATACAACTCTCAAGATTCAAACATAAGTTATCTAATATTGTGAATTAATATATTCTACAAGTATTTACTGAGATGCTACTTAAATATTGTTTTGAATAAATTCATTGAAAAAGAAATTTTTAAAAAATTATGTATTTAAATGTGGGATATTTCCCTTGACTTTATTAATATATACACAGAAGAATAAACTATATGATGTTAAAAAACTACAAATGGAGTTAAAGTATTCATATTATTAAAAAATTATTAGATAATGTTCCTATGCATATATTTTCCTTTTGAGTCTATATAGATAATGTGAACAGATTTACACAAAATAAAAATAGGAAAAAATTGGGTGTGGAGATTCTTTTTTTTTGTCTTTGTTGTGGGTGTAATTAATCTCTATGGGGGTGGATGCTAGTAAGTGCTTTAGATCACAACCACTTTGTAATTCCTGTTGATTTCATTTTCAGAGCTGCTTCACAGATTGTTTTGAAATATATGGCTGTATGGGGGAAGATAGAACACCACAGCAATAACATTAAACACAGGCATATACATTCACAGAGCCCACAAAACACAAAATGTGCAGAAGCATCTGGAGAGTTCTTTTTTCTGGTAGCAAGTTAGGAGACGAGGATGAACAAAATTGGCAGTCTGATCACACTGACAAAGGCAGAGCGATTCATGTAAAGAATGAGCTGTGAGTAGGTCTGAGACTGACATGTGTGATTGCATTTTACCTCATTGGCAATGCAGCGGTTTTAAAATTAAAGTGATTAGATACACAAAAATGTTAAGTTGGACAGTGCCACAAAAAGGTGTTTCAGACTTAAACAAAACTGTTCTACTTAACCAGTGCTGTTGGAGAAATATGGGTAAATGGTGCTATTTAATTTGATATACTAGTTTGGCATAAATAGTTTGGTTTTATAGATTATTTAGTTTGTGAAGGTAACATATATAATATGTGTATATGTATACATATATTATACACATATGTATATGTGTATATATGAAGTCTGTCTGGAAAAAGTACAGCCATTATTAATATAATGAGGATGGTTTGCATGGCATCGATGTAACCAAGGAGAGTGGACTGGAATGCAAATGTGTGAATAATGACAACTTCACTGTACTAGTCAGTGGGGGCAGTAGATGCCATTGAGTGAGCATGTGTACTGTGTGGCCCGCACATTCAAAATGACCAACCAAGTAGAGCAACAAATCAGCATTGAACTTTGGCATTAGGCTTGAACATTACTCCATGGAAACTATCCAGATGATTCAGAAGGCTGCAGCCATGGGCAACTGGTGACTGGCAACTTCATCACAACAAAGTGCCCACCTACTCATGCATCATATCTTCTGTAGAGTTTTTTGGCAAAACATCAAATTGCCCAGGTGACTAAGACCCTCTATAGCCCAGATTTCTTGCCCTGCAATTTCTGGCTTTTCCCAAAACTAAAGTCACCTTTGAAAAGGAAGAGATTTCAGATTGTCAATGAGATTCAGCAAAATATGATGGGACAGCTGATGGTGATTGGGAGAACTGTGTGAGGTCCCAAGGTGCCTACTTTGAAGAGGACTGAGGCGTCATTGTCCTATGTACAATGTTTGTTGTATCTGGTATCTTCTTCAATAGATGTCTCTATTTTTCATATTACATGGATGGATACCTTCTGGACAGACCTCATTTTGAGTGAAATTAACTTCTAATAGGTGATTTTTATCTGTGCTTAAAACATATATATGTAGAAACAGATATAAATACAGATATATAGATATAGCATACTTGTATCCATGTATACATTTATGTCTGTGTGTATACATATGGATGTGTATGGATGTGTTATGTTGATTGCAATGTAAAATGGTATTACCATTTTGTGAAATTATTAGGAAGTTTCTTTTAAGTATTTATTTGTGGCCCAACATGCAGAAGAAGTAAGTCACAGCCACAAAAAATATTTGTTCAAGAATGTTCATAGCTGTCTTGTTTATAAGACACAAACAATAAAAATAACCCTTCTATCTATCACTAAGAGAATGATTAAGTTAATTGTGATATATTTATAAAATAAAATATTCAGAATAAAAATGAAGTGATTACATACAACCACATGGGTGAATCTCAAGATACTATGTTGAAGAAATAAGCCAGGTATAAAATGGTAAATTGTTTATGAGTCTTTTTATATAAGGTCCAACAACTGACAAGGCTACGATGATAAAAGTCAAAAGTGGTTGCCTCAAGAAGGTAGGGGTCAGGAAAAATTGGAAAGTGGCACAGAACTTATTGTGAGGGTGGAAATATTCTCTTTTTTGGGTGGTAGTATTTATAAGGGCATAAATAATTGTCAAAAATTTATATGGGTATATATAGGTGTTTCTAGTCTGGGTCTCTCATGAATAAGGCAGCTATACATAATCTTGTCAGGATTTTTTTTTTATTTTGCAAATAGATATACATTTCTACTATGTATGTTCTTGGAGTTGAATTGCTGGGCCATAAGGTATACAACTATATATTTACTAAAGTTGTTGCCAAATAGTTTTGTGGTTCATATGTTATTTATTTCTAATTTCACTCGTTAAAATAATTTTAAAGTTAATGTTAGATTCTCTCCATATATTGAAAGTATTATTTATTGTTTCCTTCCTTATGTCTTTGGCATTCACATTTGGTTAATATAGTTTTTATCTTTATATCAATATAAAAGTTTCCCTTTTCTCTTGGTGTCCTACATACACTAATATTTGTTTAAGTGATAATTTATTTTATTTATTTGGGATTTCTGAGCTTTCTGACTATGTCTTTTACCAATTCTGAAAATATTTTTTAATCTGTATATTTTAGCCATTCTTTCTTGCCATTGTCTCAGTTGTGTTATTCTAGAGATGCAGTTAAATATTGTTAGTCATTCTCAGCCCATCCTCCGTGATCTTCTCTTCTTAAGCTTCCCATCTCTTCATTTGATTGTAGCACACTGGATAATTTCTCATACATAGATTCCCAGTTACTCATATTTTTTGGACCATAAGACACACCTATGTTTTAGAGGAGGAAAATAGGAACAAATTTTTGAAGCAAAAAATGTGGTAAAATATTTAATAACATAATATTTCATTGATATGAACAGAACTCAACAGCAGCATTAACAACCATTATTCCTCCAAATTTGGGGTGTGTGTGTCTTATAGTCCAAAAAATATGGCACTGATTTTCTTTGTATCTATGTTGAATATGCTTTGAACTCTACAATAAACTTTAAATTTCAGTAATTATTGTTGTATTTCTAGATTTCTTTTTTATAAATTTTATAGTTACTTTTACTAGATGATTGATCTTTATTACCTCTACATTAAATTATGTTTTATTTTTATACATGGAATTTTCTGAATTCTGTAGTTTTTACAAGTCTGACTCTTTCTATCTCTCTTCCTCCCTCCTTCTTTCTTCCCCTCTTCCTCTTTCTCTCTTTCCTTCTCTTTCTTCTACTTTTTCTTCTCCTTCTTCCTCCCCTCATCTTCCTCTTCTTCTTCATTTTCTCCTTTTCCCCCTCCTCTTCTTCCTCCCTGTGTCTTTTGTGGTATTTTGTGAGTCATGTGATTTTAATTTATGTTTCATATTCTCTTAAAGTCTTTGTGTGTGAAAATATTTGAAGCTTAAAATGCATTCTTTTGATGATAAAATTTAAATATAAAGCATTTAATATAATTAATTAATTTAATAATTAATATTGTCACAGTTGAATTATAATTTCCAGATCCCATGCTAAGTGTAGTATTTAAGAATTTCTTGGTTTTTCTTTTTCATTTGTTTTAATTTTCTTATTATTATCAAAGTTAAAACATGCATGTACCTACACTATGGCATTCAGAGTTCATTTCTTAAATTTATTTTCCCCATCAGTGTGGTCTCAGTGCTAGTCAGAAATCATCAATCTGACTTTCTTTCTCATCATTCTGTAACCTTTTCTTGTTTCCTTCATTTATATTCCCTTAAAATTTATGCTTTAGAAACCTGAATATGGAAGCTGCTTGCAGGGTTTATAGTGGCTCTAATGGAAAGAAAATGTGTAGCTTTATTCAGCCAAAGACAGGTAGCAGTGTTGTTTCCAGCACTGAAAAGTTGTATGTCTTGGCCAATTCAATCAACCTCTTTACACCACAGATTTCTCATAAGAACGATGTCACTGATGACACTTAACTCTTACTATGGTTTCAATCATTGAATGAGAAAAGTATTTATATAAAATAATAAGGTAACTTTTATATAGTGGTACACAGTGAACATTCATTCCTTTCCTTCACTTGGACTATTGGTCTGCATCCTCTTCCCAAAATTCCAATACTTTGCCTCTTATCTTCTATTATTATCTTTCAATAGTCTCTTTCATATCATTACTACTCATTTGGTCTCCAAGTGTGAACTACACCCTGAGTTTTTGCCTTTCCTGATCTTCCCTTTGCTCCACAAGAATATGCTAATTCCTTTCTGGAGCTAGTGTATGTATGTCTACAAATACATGTATCTGAACACTATCTTTCTCTGGTTCCTTTGCTCCTAGTCAGTATCAGAAAACATTTTATATCTTTGAATTTATAGCCCATTATTTATGGTTTGTATAGTAAAATTACTTAATAAATTAGGTAGTAACAAATGCAAGGTTATTGAGATCATGGGTTTTGTAATCGAATGTATATGGAGTGAAATCATGAATCTTCCACTCAGTAAGGTGGGATATTTACTTCCATGATTTTTAAGCCTTTCAAGTGGGAACAGTGATACTAGTTTAACAGCATTTTAAAAATCATTTTCATATGTTTTTACCAATCTCTTGGTATATGCCTGAAATATTTGTCTTCAAAAAATTATGGTTGTTAATATTTGATGGTGAAGGAATGAACAATTATTTTAAAACAATTCCATTTTAAACAGTGACTGGAAGCTTCCATTCACAATACATATACATGTGTAATCTAAGCTGAAAAATGTAGAATTTAACATATTTTCCTCAAATCACATCCTCATCATGATTTCTCTTTTTAAAAATCAATACTTTGCCATGTATTTGAAGCTTTGAAGTAATCACTGACTTCCTGTTCTCCATATTATGGAGCAAAGAGTCATCAGTTCCACGCATTCATTCATTCAGAGGAATGGGCCTAGGGAGTGATTATCATTACAAGTGTTACTTTCACTGTTAGATAATAAAGCTTTTATAGTGCTGTGGGCAAGCTAATATGGTTTATTCTATTTCAACAAGAATTTTTCAGGTATTGCCATATGTTTAGCTCTGCTGAGCTTTCTTAGTTTTAAGGCAGTTGACCACAACAAAAGGTAGCTTATGAAACATATTTCAGGGCTAAATTTTCTAGAACCAAGAATTAACCTAGTAGTTTAGAATATTAAGCAATTAATTAGGTTAAACTATTTGAAGAAGGTATAGTTCAAATTGGAGGACTTAAGGTGAGATCAAAACATATCAAAGAAACTAGCGTCATATAAAAAAACTGGTTTAATAATTTAGTATCTCATTATTGAATACCTACCAAACTAAAAGCCAAAGAATAATAGTGTTTCACTTGTAAGGATCTTCCTGAATGTTTGAACTCATGGTACTTAAGGAAGAAAAAATAGGACAAAGTATTTTATTTATTAATTCTTTTAATTTAATCTTGGCAGGCAGCCACTGAATTAGTGCCTGAAATAGTTCTTCACATATTATAATTTTGAAAATGAGTTTTTAACAGAAGGGAAAAAACTATACCACTATTTGGTAATCACAGATTTTCATTAATATCTTGGATCTATTCACTGACTTCCCAACAATAGGTGGAAATGTCATATTTTGATCTACCAAAATTTGAAGGGTATAGATGGAGAAAGGCTCTGGTATGACATGCCTTTCCCTTGTGTTACCTACCTGAGGACTTGATGGATTTCTGCATGGATCCAGATTGTTCATCCTGATATTTTCATTTCTTTAGAATCTCAAAATAATGCTGAGGAATTTAAGGAAATATTGTTTTCTTTTAACTAACTTAAGTCTTTCATTGCTGCACAGAGCATTTCACAGTTGGTTTGTTTTCCAGAAGGAGAAAATATTTTTGCATAGAGACAACATCTTTCTGAATAAATGTATCCCAGTTTTCCCTATGAAGCCTATTTCCAACTTATCTGGTACTTTTAATTAGGCATATTTATGTAACTTAATGCAGCCTTGCAAAACATTTTCAGATATAATTAGATCTCAACATCATATTAAATTATAGGACTTGCAGAGTTCCAAACTGAGCCATTTAGATAATTTTCTCTATATGTCCATCAGTGTATCTGTATATACATACACATGCACATCATGTTTTCTTTTCCCAATATTTTAGCCCATCTGAAGAGATGCCTTGTGGATCTGCAGCACACACTGGTGAACAGTATGTGTCGCTACCAGTTTCAGTCCAGTTATTTTAATCCTGTATGTTTGAACAAATGCTGCTGATGTTAAATGTTTAGCAAATCAGGCAGGCCATCAAGTGCTATATGTTTCTGTCTATTTTCCTGTTCCTAATCTAGAAGGATGCTCTCCACAACCATGTTCATTGCCAAGACTTAAAAACACTCCATGTTATAACACCACTCACTTAGTGTCTATGTCTTCTACTTCCTTTTATCTGTTCTTGCATCATTGCAAATCTTCAAAGAAAGGTGTCATTTCAAACAGCTCCTCTTTTCTCTCAATGGCCCCTAACACATAGTTAGTACTCCTTTCCTTGAAATGACTTCAAGTTTCCTCAGGTTAATATTCCAACAAGGTGTGGAAACTTTTTCACCATCTGCTCCTGCTTAACCTATTTGGCTTTACATCTCACTTTGAGTTCTGCAGCAATACGGTTAACATTACCTTCAGTTTCATAGAGTTGACATTCTCTCTCTTTTTCTACTTGGCCTTTGCTTATGCTATTTTTTTTTGACTGAAGTGTTCTTTGGTAGTTAGCTCTTCAGCTTTTTTTATAGCTGTCATTTTATGACACAATGCCATTTTCTGAAAGCACTGTATCTCACCTGCTTTTTTAATAGTGAAGTTCATTAAAATTAATTTAATTTAGAGAATTTTTATGATAGACCTTGAGATAATTGGAAACAAATGAGATGGCTTCAATCTAGAATTCTACATACTAGAAAAATAAAAGAAGGCTAAGTCTACAGATTTAGTTCCTGCAGAGAAAAAATGTATTTTATATAAAGAACCAAATCTTGTGTATAAATAGAAAAGTTTTCCTGAATATACGTTTTATTGTATGTTAATTCCAGAAAGAAATAAATACATATTTAGAAATAACTATGTTCTATTTTCAGCCCTATAATTTGCCATGTCTGTGGCACTGGAAAAAAATTATATATTGCCTAAAGAAATTGCTACTGATAATTTATCATATTTAACAAAAAAAAAACTTAGCACAATTCTAGACATATATAATTACTCAATAAATGTTAAAGATAATTTCTTGCCATATTCAGCCTCAAAATAAATGTCCTTACCAAACTATCCAGTTTACTGTATAAGTCTTTTCTTTTTTTTTTTTTTAATTCTCACCCAAGGATATGCTTTTTATTGATTTTGTGCTTCAATTGGGGACTGAACCCACAACTTAGTTATGTGCCCTGACCAAGAATTGAACCTATGACTTTTTGGTGTATGGGATTATGCTCCAACAAACTGAATTGTGCAGCCAGGGCTGTAAATGTTCTTTTTAGCAACTCTACTATAAGGTATTTAATAAGCTAAACCTTTTGGTTTGTTAAACTATATCATTTGTCTTTCTCCATTTATATCTCTCAATTGCCAGCCCAGTGATTTATACTGAGTGAATGAACAATCAACATTTCATTGAAAGAATGTAAAATGAATGTTAAGCCCTGGCTGGTATGGCTTAGTGGATTGAATGTCTGCCTGCAAATCAAAGGGTTGGTGATTTGATTCCCACTGAGGGCACATGCCTGGGGTTAGGGCCAGGTCTCTCAGTATGGGGCACACAAGAAACAAACACATATGGATGGATCTTCCTCTCGTTCTTCTTCTCTTCACTTCTCTCTAAAAGATAATAAATAAATAAAATCTTTAATAAAATAAAATGAATGTTTATCTGGTCATTTTGTTAAAGATAAACTTAATGTTTTAATATAACTTTAAATTTTTACAAGACACACACACATTTTATAAAAATGTTAACAGGTACACATTTTACTGCTATTTTCTTTCTAGTAATTAGGACTATTTATAGATTAAAATGATAAAAGTTAGATAAAATCAAAGTGATATCTGACTGTGAATTAATTTGAAACATATTGTTTTAAAACTATATCCACAGAACAAAAACATCTATTGTTATGTAGGGAAGACTAAGACATTTAGAATTTTTTTGATAATTACAAAAATGTTTGCTGTATCTTTTCTTCGATGTTTTTTTTGCAAAGAACAATAGACCTCTGCATTGCACATTTGTATAACATGCGCATGGAGGTTGCTTACTTACCTCTTTCAAAATAGCTCATTTATGTAATACACATCAGGAGAGGATACAGAGTCACGGGAAGGTCAAGGAAAGGAGACTAGTTATTAAAAATGAATTGCATGAATTTAATACTTGCCAAAAGAAGAAATTAGAGTTTAAAATGCATTTATAAAAATACTGTTATATTTTCATAGCATTTTAGGTACTGAGAATAATACAAATATTAATATGCAATAATAATACAAATTATAATAGTATTTTCCCACAAGACCTCTATAATTTCTACTTAAAATTAAGTGTGATACCACAAAATGTGTACAGTTGCATTCTATCAATTCTTCTTTTAATGTGTACTTAAAAACTATTTGCATCTATTTTTCTGTTAGCATTCAGAATGCTCCATAAAATTCAATTATGATGTTAGACTTTATGGAAAACTGTCCAAACTTATGTAGTTAATTCAGTGGATGTTTCAATGCAATAGAAATCCAAAAATGGAGCCACCAATTATTGAACCTATGGCATGCTGCTTGTAATGCATTCGGTACATGCTCTTCATATACCCTTAGTCATGTTTCTTATGTATTTGCTCTCTAAAAATTTAAAATACATTTTAATTTCACTATTAGGTAGAAACTGCATTTTCATGGACAGTTATTACAGTTTCTAGTGGTTTTGTTGTCATTATAATCCAATGCTTTGAATCAAGGCATCCTTTCATTACATTTTAAAAATCAGCTTACCGATAGAATCAGTAGTTAATTATGAACTTAGATTATTGATTTCTTACAGCACTTACATAAGAAATTATCCACTAGTGGATTCAAAGTGTAATTGGACATATTTAATCACATAAAATTATATTTCCTTTAATTCCTGCCAAATGGAACATTAATTACTACTAGATCATGAGTGAGTAAGTAGATAATAAAAGTGTGAAGGTGGCAAGGAAATCATACCACCTAAAGAAGAACAACAAAGGAAAGCTGAACTGACTGCATTTAGTTGGGCCAATCCTCTGACTAACATTTCACTTCAAAAGTCAACTGATGGTTGAAAGAGTAAGAAGCTTGACTTCATTCTAAAAACAACATGCAACTTAACAATTGCAGTACCTATAAAAGAGGAAGATTCAAGATCAGAGACACAGACACACAGACAAAAATCATTTCTCTTTCAACATTAGTGTGAAAACATTTTTATCTTGTATCAGAAGGACTTAAGCACTATGCCAATTTCTGATTTTGTCAAATACATGAATGAATGTGCAAGCTAAGAGGGAGAAAAGACTTGATAATATGATTAACATATAGTGAAGAAGAAGACACTGATATCTCAGGACCAAATTCACATTTTGCCTACTTTCATTAACATGAATGTACTATGCTTATGAAATTGGATTTATACTATAAAACTACTGGATTTATACTGCATAAACCAAACTACACATAAAATCCAAAGGATGTCCTAGATTTTTTCTTGGAGTGAAACTTAGATATCATATTAAAGAAAAAAAAGTCAACTAGAGTCTGAATCTCTTATGGACTGGCCTCTCCCTCTTAGGAAAAGTCTCCTTTATTTAGTTAGTTATTACTTTTTTTAAGTTGAATTTACTGGGGTGACATTGGTTAATAAAACTACATAAGTTTCAGGTATATAATGCTGCACTACATCTTCTGTATATTGTATCGTGCTTACTTTTCCAAGTTACGTCTCCTTCCATCACCATTTATCCCCCTTTTCCTCTTTTCTACTTCCTCGCATTCCCACCTTCCCTCTGGTAATCACCATACTATTGTCTGCGTCCATACATCTTTCTTTCTTTTTCTTTGCTTAATCTTTTTTCGCTTCTCACCCAGCCCCCAACTCTTTCCATTCTGACAGCTGTCAGTCTATTTTTTGTACCCATGAGTCTATCTCGACTTTGTTTGTTCATCAGATTTGAAAAAATATATATTAATGAAAATATATTTTTGTGTTATAATTTGTTTTTAAATTAATTTGTGACTAGTATTAAGAAAATAACAATATGACATTAGAAATACCTTAATTATAGCCTTGGTAAGAGAGAATAGATTATCTAGAATTTCTTAGTGAAATTTCTTTACTTAATGCACTCAAGTAACTAGAAGGGTAGGTTTACTTTATGACTTGTTAATACTGAAGTCATAGACTCATGAATTTTCTGTATTGTCTTTTTTAAAATATTTTCACCACTTTTTAAAAAGATTGTATTTATTTATTTTTAGAGAGGGAAGGAAGGGAGAGAGAGAGCGAGAGAAACGTCAATGGGCAGTTGCTGAGGGCTGTGGCCTGCAACCCAGGCATGTGCCCTAACTGGGAATCAAACTTGCGATGCTTTGGTTCAGAGCCCGCGCTCAATCCACTGAGCTAAGCCAGCCAGGGTTCTGCATTGTCTTAAAAGGCCAGTTGAAAGGCAATGTGTGAAGCATGATATATGCATCAAATTTAAGTTCAAACATGGGCACATTGGTTCAAATATTCTAGTAGGAAGTTGAATGTTAAAGTCAAACCAGAGATGGAGAATGAGACTGCATCTTTGTGTAACTGTTAACTGCATTCCTTGTGTGTCAACATATCTATGTATGCTTTCCCCATTTTCCTGACCATGGGTTCCAGTGAATATATTTGCTTAGGCTATTCAGGATTTATTATTAATTACATTCTTAGGGCTTAGGGATTTCTGAAATTTCCTAAGATCACAATGTGACATTTGAATTATGTGAAGATTCAATCTTTGCATATGCCAGTGGGAATGAAATAGAGAAAAGTGTTGTTCTCTATCCCTGATATTAATCAGTGACTAGAACCTTTTAAATTCTTGGATACCTTTCTCAGTGACACTCTTCAAATCATGAATATTTTAAGATAAATATGAAATGACTAGCTGAGAAAACAGAGGACTCAAAGACAAAATCATTACTCTGATTTATAAGGCTTTGAAAGAGCTGGCCCTCCATTACTTTTCTGTTTCATTTATTCTTTCTGCATGAGACACACTTGTCACCATTTTTGTGTGTGCTTATGTGTACATGCGTGCATTTTTCTGAGAAAGCAAGGCATAGTAACAGATCAGATTCTTTGCAACTGTTGTGCCTTCAGCTCTGGATGATTGTCTCTCAAGATCTTCACACTTCACTCTCTCACTTCATTAAAAGTATATAATAACACTACATCACCAGGAGGCTTTGTTGCCATTCTCCATAAAATTTCAATACCTTTTGCCCCAAACTTACTAGATTCTTCTCTACTATATATTTTCTTGTTAGCACTTAATACCACCAGAATGGGCAAAAGTAGATTTACAGCTGTTCATATGAAAAATACTGCAATAATTAGCAAATAATAATAGAAGAATACACTCAGCATTTTGTGTACTCACAACTGTAAACCTAAATTTGTTCCACCCTATACATATATCACATACAATTATTATGTGATTATTAGATAGTTTATGGAGTCTTTGTTTAAATTTGTTGTCTTTTTTTACAATTTTTATTGGTATATTTTAAAATTATTCTTTATTTTTCAATTACAGTTGATACACAATATTATATTAGTTTCAAGTGTATACCTATAATTTACTAAGTGATCATTCCTATAAATCTAGTACCCATCTAACACCATACACAGTTATTAGAATATTATTGACTATATTCCCTACACTCTACTTTATGTTCCCTAGGACAGTTTTGTAACTACCAATTTGTACTTCTTAATCCTTTCACGTATTTCACCCATCCCCCAAACTCCCTCCCATCTGGCAACAATCAAAATGTTCTCTGTATCTATCAGTCTGTTTCTGTTCTGCTTACTCATTATTTTGTTTGTTTTTTTTAGATTCAATTGTTGATAGATATGTATTTATTGCTATTTTATTCATATTTTAATCTCTTTTTCTCCTCCTCCTCCTCCTTCTTCTTCTCCTTCTTCTTTCTTCTTTCTTCTTCTATTTCTTGTCCTTCAAGGGGACCCTTTAAGATGTCATATAATACTAATTTGGTCATGGTGAACTACTTTAGCTTTTTCTTTTCTGGGAAGTCCTTAATATGTCCTTTGAATGTAAATGATAACTCTGCTACATATGGACCTACAACTTGGCTTGGTTGTAGGTTCTTATTTTTTACTGCTTTGAATATTTTTGCCAATCTCTTCTGGCCTACAGTTTCCATTGAGAAATCAGCTGATAATCTTATGGAAACTCCCTTATAGTTAACTAACTGGTTTTCTTTTTTAATCTTGCTTCTCTTAAGAGTGTTTCTTTTCCTTTAACCTTTTGCATTTTAAGTATGATGTGTCTTTGTATGGTCATCTTTGAGTTCATTTTGTTTGGGACTCTCTGCATTTCCTGGATTTATATGTCTATTTCCTTTCTGGATTAAGAAAGTTTTCTGTCATTATTTTTTTAAATAGGTTTTCAATTTCTTAATCTCTCTCTTACCCTTCCAGCATTACATGTTGTGAATGTTGATATGCTTGCATTTATGTCTATGGCTTTTTACACTATCTTCATTTTTTGGACTCTTCTTCCTGCTGTTACGATTGGGCATTTTTTGCTTCCAAATGCTTTTTGATTCTTGGCTTCATCTACTCTACTGTTGATTCCCTTTCAATTATTTTTAATTTCAGTTAGTGTATCCTTCTATTTTGACTGGTTCTTTTTTATGGTTTCCATGTGCTAGTTTATGCTCTTGAAGTTCTCTCTAAGTTCATCCACTTTTTCTGTAAGTTCATTGAGCATCCTTATAGCCAGTGTTTTGCACTCTGTCTCTGGTAGATTTTTTATCTCCATTTTGTTTAGTTCTTTCTTTGGAGTTTTCTTCTATTCTTTTATCTGGGACATGTTTCTCTTTCTCCTAATTTTGTCCACCTCCCTGTGTTCATTTCTATGCATTAGGTTGAGTTACTATGTTTGCCAGGCTTAGTTGAGTGGTCTAATGTAGTAAGTGTCCTATAAGATCCGGTATCACAGCTTCCCCATTCATTTGAGCTGGGCATTCCAGGTGGGCTGTATGTACCCTCCTGTTTTAGTTGAGCCTTGATTGCTGTTGGCATATCTGTTGAAAGGATTAACTCCCAAGCCAATCAGCTGCAAGGACTGCCTGCAACCACTGTGGAGGATCAGCTGTGCAGAGGCCCACCCACAAAGCAGGACTTACTTCAGTGGGGCTTTAGTGCTTGCTGAGTCCTCCCAGTGAGTGCGTCACTTGTGGAGGTGGTTGAGTGGTGTTTCAATGTGGTCTGAAGCTGTCCACTCTGGGGCCTCCCAGAAGGTACAGGCCAAAGGTACACACCAGCTATGTTCTACCTGGGGCCACCCAACATGAACTACAAAGAAATATGAAGATGCCTATTGCTTGTGCTGGGCCCAAGAGAGACCCAGCTGTGAACCAAGGCTGGCTGCCACTAGTGATGGGACTAAGGCCACTTAGTGAGAGGTATGGGGCATTCTGAGACCAGATGCTGCTTGTTTGAGAGATTTTAGGAAAATTGAAATGTGAGCCCAAACAGGCCATTTGTGTGGAGGAGCCACTGGAAATAGCTTGGGTGAGCCTGAAAGTTAGTGGGGTGAAGATCTCAGGGAATCATCACAGTGTGATGAACAGTGATAGCCAGGTTGATGGAGACCAGATATGGTGCATCCTGCCAGCTCTGTGGGGGAAGGGCTCATCAAAGGAACAACAGCCTCTGCCAGCATTTCTGTGTGAGAGAAACCTGCCCCTCCAGCTCTCACCCTGATGCCAGATGATTATTCAATTGCTCCATACATGTTCCTCGTGTCTTTAGAGCTGCTTCTCCGGAACTGGAGCTTAGAGGGAGTGAGTCAAAGTAAGCACATGTATGGGCCCTGTAAGAGAAAATTCCTGGGACTCCAGTAGCCTTCTGTCTCATTCAGCTACAATCCCTTATGATTTTTACAAGTGGAAGTTATGGGGCCTTCTCTTCCTAGCACTGGAAGCACTGTCTAGGGGACATTGATCCTCAGCTGGGACCTCTGCAGCCAAGGTATCTCTCCTGATTTTTATCTTTCACACATGGATGTAAAGTCAGCCTGTTCTGTATTGCTGCCCCTCCTAACAGTCTTGATATGTTTCTTTTTTTAATCCTTAGTAGTAGTATTTTGGTTCAGCTAGATTTCAGGTGGTTATGAATGATGGATGTTCTGTAGTTTTTGTATTTTTGATGTAGTTATGGGAGGATGCAAACACCAACTGCATTACCTACACTGCAATCTTGACCCTGTTGTTGTTTATTATTATGTTTTTAATTACCTTATCTTAGTAACTCAAAGATATTCTCAATTGTAAGCTAATTTTCTTTTGTAATATTTTGTAGCAATTCTGCCAATCAATGTTATGTCACTGATGAAATGTATATTATGGTTTCAGAGATATTAACAGATACTATTTTTTTTTGGAAATTTTAAAAACACATTTTTATTTTATTTATTGTTGTTCAGGCACAGTTGTCTCTTTTCCCCTACCACTCCCCCATGCTCCACCATCTCCACTTCCCATCCTTGATCCTACCCCCATTTAGCTTTATCCATGTGTTCTTCATACATGTTCCCTGGCAAGTAGAATGAGGGTCCTTGAGATGTAGTATTTATCATATCTTTTTTCTCACTGTAATGAATGTTTTATAAGGGCAGAATTATTTAATGCTTTCTTCCCTGTTATCTACATTTATAGTACTTATTATCCCTTTGACATAAAAGTAGGTATTCAATACATACATTTTAAACACAATTTTAAAAAATATTTTATTTATTTATTTTTAGAAAGAGGGGAAGGGAGGGAGGAAGAGAGGGAGAGAAACATCGATGTGTAGTTGCTTCTCACGTGCCCCCAACCCAGGCATGTGCCCTGACTGGAATCGAACCAGTGACCCTTTGAATCTCATTCAATCCACTGAGCCACATCAGCCAGGACTCAATAAATGTTTTTGACTTAATAAATACTTGAATAGATTTTAGTAGTTTTATGGTTAGTTATTCTTTCACTGAAATGACTTAAAATTGTTATATCTCCATATGCTTTATCTTCTCTCTTTTTTGGAGTACTGGGAAAGCACATAAGAAATTTAAAAAGTAGGTATTCATTAATTTGTATCAAATTGAAGACACTTACTGGAATTTATGGAGGTGGTATGTGTGCACATGTCTTTATGCATGTGACAATTTCAGAAGACATGAATTTTTATGATTAATTAGGGTTAAATTTGTCTGTGAGTGACAAAATAAAGTAATTTAAAAGTAGAAGGGGGATGGAAAATTCTTGAGCTATTGTAGCACCTTATGGTGCCCAGGACACAGGTTTCATCTAACTTGTTGCCCTACCCTGCACAGCCTGCAGGTCAAAGATCAATTTATAGTCTAACAGGACACTCCAAAGCTCCAGCAATTTGTTCTCCAGCCAGTAGGACGTAGAAGTACAAAGGAGAAGGATATAGCCCCTGCCACTTAAAGGAACTACTTGGAAATTGCACATACCTTTTCTTCTTATGTCTTATTAGCCAATGATGTCACGTGACCACATATACTTAAAAGAGAAAATGCAAAATTTCAGATCATTTGTCTAAATGGGCAGTGTCCTCTTAGAAAGAAGTAAATTAATCTTATGGAATAGTAATTATTCTCCACACTAAAATGTCTATGAAGATCCTCCTTACCACATTTAAAATGTAGTATAGCTCCCCATGTCAGGCATCCCAGAGTCCTATTCAATTTTTCTTTCAGCTCACAGGCCAAGACTTCTCATGGATATGCTAGATATAGGTCCTCGTATTCAATAGCCTATAAACTATACCACAATTTAAAATCTTCTGAATATTCCTATTTCTATGATTCAAGTATAGAGGCAGAAAAAAATCAATGAAATGAAAAATGAAGTGTAGAAAAATACACAGCAGTCACATCCTAAAGGGAAAGACTAGAAAAGACTTCCTTCTATGACAGGAGACCATTTCCTATAGGCTCCATCATCTGAGCTTTGCAGTGGTGAGTGCAACCCACAGGATGGTGTCTGCTTCCCTACTGGGTTTCCTGCTTGCCTGTGATTGGGCTTGCTGCTTCTTAATGGTGTAAGCAATTATAGGTATTTTCAGACAAGGCTTGTAGTTTTGACAGTATAATTTCCCTCAACACTTGATAGTTTTTTCAATGATTTTTTGTGCTAGGACTCTCTATGTACAAAAATTGCAGCCAAAGATATTGTTAATATGCATTAATTTAACTACTTTGAGAATATCTGCAACATAGATTTGGGTGGAAGAAGAACCGGCTAAGTTTGTTTTTTGCTACAAAGAATAAAATGAGTTTGAAATTGGCTTGGGGAGACAGTCTTGCCACACTGAAGTCTGTATTTGAGAGCCACCCTCAGTAACAGCTTGGTTTGGCACAACAGCACATTTGTTTCTTCAGTCCTCCGAGTCTCCAAATAATTGGACTTTCAATCAATGAAAATTGCCCACTGCAGGTCTAGAATGCTTTCGAAAGAAGGGTAGTAATCTTTTTCAACTCTGTTTTTAGGATGGTAAATCTAGTCTCAGTAACAATCTCTGTTAAGCATGTAGAAATAGCTAATGAATAACTTCCTACATTTTGAAAATTTTATTTTATCTAGTACTATGGTCTCCTTTAGCTTAGGTTCTGTTATTTTTAGCACAATAATCCAGGTACCAAGCTCTTTATTAGTTCAATTTACATTTGGCTGTTAATGGTGCAGAATACCCACACTAAAACTTACTGAAACAAAATTCTAATAGGTAGTCCTGTACTCCCCACAATGTTGTACCTACGGGTTCTTCTACCAAAGGGCAGTAGAATGTGACAGTTGAGAAGATGGTATCTGGTACAATACTGCTTATGTTCAATTCTTACTTCACCACTTACCATCTGCATGACCCAGGACATATAACTCCATCTTCATGCTTCATTTTTACAACTACACAATTGAAATAATATTAAATGTGTCTGAGGGTTGTTGTGAGAATTAAGCATGTAAATACATGTAGCTATGCAAAAACTATCCCAAAACTAGTGTTTTAAAATATCAACCATTTCTGTTGTTCACAGTTCTTCAGATTAGCAATTTGGGCTGGTTTGGGATACATGTGGCTGGTCTCTAGGCGGGGCTTCCCCATAAGTCTGTGGGCTGCTGGTAGGCCCTCTGGGGCTGACTTGTTCATAATGAACTCATTGAGGAAGCTGAGGGTTGTTGACTGGGCCTTCTATTGATGTGTTTTGTCATCCTGCAGTGAGCTAGCTGGGGATTCTTCCTGTGGCAGTGCTGACATGGGTACTAAGAGTAACAAGAAAGAACAAGTTCTAGTATACAAACTTTTGTCTAACCTAGGACTGCATCCTGTTTGTTGTTGCCACACTGGCCAAAAGGAAGAACTAGTTCATCCCATATTCACAGAGTGGAGACTGTATCTCTTGATGGGAGGAATTGTAAAGTTATACTACAAGGTGAGGAGTGTATTTATAGCATTATTTGCAATTAACTACCACTGTGATTGTTATTGCTGTTGTATTGAGCTTTATCATAATGTCCTTGTTCCCAAATTAACATCATAGTCTAGTTCTAAACATCAACATTTTCACTCTAAATATGAAGCAAAAATATCCACTTCCTTTAAAGGACATAGTGGTGAAAAGTTTCTGTGGTAGGCAGAATAATGGACTACTAAGATGCCACTGGAAATTGAATTTGTTGTTTTATAACAAGGGAGAATTAAGTTTGCAACAGAATTTAGGTTGCTAAACAGCAGACCTTGATTTGAAGAACTTATCCTGATTATCTATACAGGTCCAATGTAATCACAAGAGTCTCAAGAAGTGAAAAAAGGAGGCAGAAAACTCAATGCCAGAATCAGAAGGGCGTTTGAAGATTTTGCACTGCTGGCTTTGAAGATAAAGAGAGAAGCCATGAACCAAGGAATGCAGGAGACCTCTACGAGTTAAGAAAGGCAAGGAAACAGATTTTTTTCTGAGCTTCTAGAAAGAACATGGCCCTATAGATACCTTGATCTTACCCCAGGGAGACCCGTTTTAGACTTCTGACCTCTAGAACTGCAAAATATTAAAGTCATATTCTTTTAAGCTGTGAAGATTGTGGTAGTTTGTTACAGCAGCACCAGTTCTACGCTTTACTTTTGCTTAACTGCTAAAACTTGGTAGTATGGCCCCGTATAACTGTAGGAAAAGTTACAGAATATAGGGCTTTTTCCCGGTGACTATGTGCTTAGATAGTTTTATAAGTTTTGTTTCTGTGGAAAAAAGAGAAAAAATATAGGCTGTGCGTGAGTGTGGCTGATAGGGTGATAATATGGGTGTCCTAATTTATAGTTTTAATTTGAGCATTTCACCTAAAATGTCACATGGTGTGCTTGAGTGTGATATTGTTGTGTTACTGAATTACATGCTTATGGTTTTATAACAAAAGGTTTTGTAATAAAACAGGGGCATTATTTGTGCCAGACCCTGTGTGTGTGAGACCAACAGTAATCTCTGCCACAGTGGCCTTACTAATTTTATCAGTACAGAACTGATAAACATGGATTTGATAAACATAGATCCAATTTTAAGCATTTTAAAAGTATATATTCTAATAATTGAGAACCTGATTATCAGTATAAAATAAGAGACAAAGAACAGCCTATAAACCTATAATGCTTATGGTTCAAATGTGAGCAAAATAAACATGTATTTAGGGGTTTTAAATGAGTTAATATTTGTAAAAGCCACATAGCAGCACCTGACATATAATAAACACTATATAATTTCTAGCTAGTATGATTTTTGTTTTTATTACTGTGACTCTACAAATAATACACACATAATCTGTTTCCCTCGGTTAAATAGTTTTTGTTTTGGGGGAAGCTAGTTCCCATACAGTTTCAATTAGGGGTAAACAATATTTCTGAAGCTAATATTTAAACCTAGACTTTTATTCCTCTTTAAAAAGTACAGAATCCAACCACATGTTATGTTCCACTTTGGTCTTGATTTAAACAGCTTTGTCTCTGCGGGTACTGATTATCCTCACAGCAAATTAAGCACTATGTCTGTGACTGGCGATAGGGATAAATAACATATAGACACAGAGTAAGTGGGGAAACCAAACATGTAATCAAAGACAAACTAAATTAAGGGATATTGTAAAAATTAATAGCAAAGTATCTATAAAACTAATTTTAGGGAACTCAAAAATAGGTATTGTTTCATTTGCATATGTTTAGTCTATATTAAACTCCAATGAGAAAAACAAGTCATGTTTATGAACATCTAATCTGTTTCCAACATTGTGCTAGTAAAAGCACTATCTGTAAAACGAAATAAAGAATATTTACTACATATGTAGTTCTTGTAATAGAGACTTATTCAAAATAAAGTATCATATTTAGCAAGTACTTCAGCTATAATTCTATTGTGATAATTGTTCTTTTGATTTTACAGATGCAATAATTAAGGCTCAGAAAAGTTAACTAATTTACATACTCACATGCCTCGCAAGTTGTACTAGATTTGCCCATCTTTCAAGTGCCTATTGGTTATTTATACCTTTTTTTTTTACTTGAAAATCTATATATGAGTTTCTTCCCCATTTCCTAAATTGGAATGTTTGTCTTATTATTGGTGAATAGTAGGCATTGTTTATATATTCTGGATCCAAGTCCCTGATCAGGTATATGATTTGCTCCAATTTTATGGACTCTATTTTTAATTAAGACATTTTTAAGTGTTGTTAATTTGTAGCAAAGTTGATGGGAAGACATGGAGATCCTCTACGTACCTTGGGATTTGGGCAAATATATAATGGAATGTATTCATTATTATGATATCATACAGAGTATTTTCAGTGCCCTAAATATCCTCTCTGCTCTGTCTGTTCATTCCTTCACCAACCCCAAAGCCTGGCAACCACTGATTGGTTTCTATCTCTATAGTTTACCCTTCTTGAGAATATAATATGATTGTAATCTTGTGTAGCATTTTCTTTTTCTTTTTGTCCTTTTCACTTTTAATCATTATCATATTTTTTACATTATTTTTAGTTCCATTATACAACCCCCCAGCAAACTGTTGTGCATGTCCATGAGTCCTTTTCCTTTTTTGCTCAATCTCTCCATCACCCAGCCTCCCGTGCACTGCCCCAGCTGTCATCCTGCTCTACCTCTGTTCATTAGATTCCACATGTGAGTGAGATCATATGGTATTTGCCTCTCTGCGACTGGCTTATTTCACTTAGCATAACGCTCTCCAGGTCCATCCATGCTGTCACAAAGGGTAAAACTTTCTTCATTTTTATGGCTGAGTAGTATTCTACTGTGTAAAGGTCCCATAGTTGTTTTGTCCACTCATCTATTGATGGACACTTGGACTGCTTCCACATCTTGATGATCATAGATAATGCTGCAATGAACATAGGGGTGCTTACATTATTTTAAATTAGTTTTTCAGACTCCTTTGGATATATTCCCAGAAGTGGGACTGCTAGGTCAAAGTCAGATCCATTTTTAATTTTTTGAGGTATCTCCATACTGCATTCTACAATGACAAAGCCAATCTTTATTTCCACAAATAGTACAAAAAGGATCTCCTTTCTCCACATCCTCACCAGTACTTACTGTTTGTTGATTTTTGATGATAACTATTCTGACAAGTGTGAGATGGTATCTCATTGTGGTTTTAATTTGCATCTCTCTGATGAGTAGTGATGTTGAACATCTTTTCACATGTCTGTGGGCCGTGTGTGTGTCCTCTTTGGAGAAGTGTCTGTTAGGGTCCTTTGCCCATTTTTAATGGGGTATTTTGTTGTTGTTTTTTTGGTGTTGAGTTTTGTAAGTACCTTGTAAGTTTTGGATATTAACCCTTTATTAGGTGTTGCCCTGGCTCAAGTGGCTCAGATGTATTGGTGAAGATGTTCTCCCATTCAGTGGGTTGTCTTTTTATTTTGTTGATGGTTTCCCTTGCTGTGCAAAAAATTTTAGTTTGATGTAATCCCATTTGTTTATTTTTTCTTTTGTTTCCCTTGCCTGGGGAGATACATCTGATAAGAAATTACAACAAGCAATGTCCAAGATTTTGCTACCTAAATTTTCTTCTAGGATTTTTATTGTTTTGGATCTAACATTTAAGCCTTTAATCCATTTTGAATTTATTCTTGTGTGTGGAGTAAGGAGGTGGTCTAGCTTCATCTTTCTGTATATATCTGTCCATTTTCCCCAACACCATTTATTGAATGAAGTACCTTTAGCCCTTTGTATGTGCTTGCTCCCTCTGTCAAATATTAATAGACTGTAAATGTGTGGGATTATTTCTGAATCCTCTATTCTGTTCCATTGAATTATGTTCTGTTTTTAAGCCAGTACCATGATGTTTTGATTACTATGGCCTTATAGTACAACTTGATAATTGACTTCTTTTCCCTAGTAATATGCATTTAAGTTTCCTTTATGTCTCTTCATGACTTGATGGTGCATGTCTTTTTAGCACTGTATAATATGTCCTTGTCTAAGTGGACCACTGTTTGTTTATTCATTCACCTACTGAAGGAAAACTTGGTTGCTTCCAAATTTTGGAAATAATGAATAAAGCATCTATAAGTTTGCATGGTTTTGTATAAACACATTTTCATCTCCTTTAGGTAAATATTAGGGAATACCATTGCCAAACTGTATGGAAACAGCATCTTTAGTTTTTTTTTCAATAATTGTTCAACTGTCTTCAGAGTAGCTGTGCCATTTTACACCTCTGGTAGCAGTATATGAGTGTTCCTGTTGCTGCATGTGCTTACCAGCATTTGGTGTTATCAGTTCAGGTTCAATCTAATACATGCATAGTGGTACCTCATTGTGGTTTTAGTTGGTACTTCCCTGATGACATAGGATATGGAGCATTTTTTATATCCTTATTTTCCATTTTATTTTGGTGAGGTATATTTTAAGGTCTTTGCCCCTGTTTTTATTCAGTTTTTTTTTTAATTTTTGAGGTTTTTTTGCATTCTTTGTGTGTTTTGCTTAATATAGTCCTTTATAAATCTATCTTTTGCAAATATTTTCTTCCAGTCTGTGGCTTATCTTTTCATTCTGTTGATAATACCTTTAACAGAACATAATTATTTAATTTTAATGAAGTCCAGCATAGTAATTATATTTTTATGGATCATATCTTTGGTGTTATATTTAATTTGTCATTTTCATACCCAGGTCATCTAAGTTTTCTTTTATGTTGTCCTCTAAAAGTTTTAGTTTTGCATTCTATATTTAGATCTATGATCCATTTTGAGTAATTTGTTGTGAAGCGTGTAAGGCCTGTAATTTTTTGAATGTGGATGTCCAGTTGTTTCAGCATCAGTGAAAGAGAATCTCTTTGCTCCATTGTATTCTCTTGACTCTTTGGTCAAAGATCAGTTGACTACATGTATGGGATCATATCTCTATGCTCTCTATTATATTCCATTGATACCAGTGCATTTCTCTGCCAAATTACACTATTGTGATTACTGTAGCTTTATAATAAGTCTTGAAATCAGGTGGTGTCAGTAATTTGATGTTATCTATCAGTTTGTGTTGGCTATTCTGGATTTTTTGCCTCTCCCTATCAGCTTGACAATCAGTTTTTTAATATCCGTGATTTAACTTTCTGGGATTTAGATTGGGATTGCATTAAATCAAGTTGGGAAGAATTGACTTCTTGGTGATACTGAGTCTTCCTATTTATGAACATGGAATAAACTTCCCATTTATATAGATGGTCTTTGATTTTATTTATCGAGTTTGGTAGTATTCCTCATATACACCTTTGACATATTTTGTTATATTATACCTAAGTTTTTCATTTTTTGTGATGCAAATGTACATGGTTTTGTGTTTTTAATTTCAAAATTAACTTGTTCATTGCTGGTACTGATGAAAGCGACTAATTTTTGCATATTAATCTTGTATTCTGAAAACTTTCCATAATGCTATATTGGATCTAAAATTTTTCTTTTGTCAAATTTTTAAGTTTTCTGTGTGGATGGTAATATCATTGGTTAAAAAAAAGACATATTGATATTTCTTCATTCCCACTCTTTTAAATTTTTATTCTTTTTTTTATCTTACTAAAATACATAGTATTTCATTTCAAGTACAATGATGAAAAGGAATAGTAAGAGGGAACATCCTTGCCTTATATCTAATCTTATTGGAAAAGCATCAAGTTTTTCACATTAAGTGTGATGTTAACTGAAGGTTTTTAATCATCTTTATTAAATTGATGAAATTTCCATTTATTCCTAGTTTACTGAGAATTTTTATTATGATGGGTGTTGGATTTTGTCACATTTTTTTTCTTGGTCTATTAATATGATTATGTGATATTTTTAGCCTGTTGCTGTAATGGATTAGATTAATAGTTTTTTTATTATTATTGTTCAGTTACAGTTTTCCCACCTTTTCCTGGTTGCTCTCCCCTGCCCCATCCCCTTTTATAATTTTTAAAATTTTCAATTGTAGTTGTAATTGATTTTTGAATGTTGCCAGACTTGCATACTAAGATAAACCTCACATGGTTGTGTTTTATAATTATTTTTACACATTGTAGATTCAATTTACTACTATTTTACTGAGGATTTTTATATGTGTGTTCATGAGAAATGCTAGTGGATAATTTTCTTGTAATGAAATTTTTTTGTCTGGTTTTAATAAGGTAGTGCTGACTCCATAAAACAAGTTAGGAACCACTTTTTCTGCTTTTATTTTCTGAAAGAATTTGTAAAGAATTGGTATAAATTCTCTTTTAAATGTTTGGTAGAATTCACAGGTGAACCAAACTGGGATAGCTGCTTCCTCTTTTAGAATTATTGTTTCAATTTCTTTAATAAATATAGACATATTCAGATTGTCTATTTTTCTTGTGTGAGTTTTGGGTAATTGTGTCTTTCAAGGAATTGGGGCATTTCATCCAGGTTATCAAATTTGTGGCCATGGAATTTTTCAAAGTGTTTCTTTATTGTCTTCTTGATGCCCACAGATCTCCAGAAATGTCTCTTTCATTTCTGACATCAGTACTGTGCTGTCTTTCTGTTTTTCTTTATAAGCCTGGTTAGAGGTTTATCAATTGTGTTGACATTTTTAGAAAAACAGCTACTGATTTTTTTGATATTCTCCATTGATTTCTTGTTTTAAATTTTATTTGTGCTCTTGTTCTTATTATCTATGTATATATTATGTAATAAATATACATATTGTATAAATATATGTATATTTACCCTGAAATATGACATTGCCTTTATTAAATTTCTGAGCTCTAGTTCTTCCATTCAGAAATTGTAGAACATCTTTTCACTGTTATTCCCTCCTCTCTTTGCAGCTTAAGTATATCTTGAAAAAGGTTTAATTTTTACCAATTATAAAATTTAATTTTATTCATATATAATTTTAAGTGTTTATAATGTACTGATAATTATAGCTTGCATGTATGTGACTTCTGAAAATGAAATGACACTTTTAATACAATATTTTATTTTGTCAAAAATTCTACATACATGTTTATGATCAAAATATCTTTTAGTGTTTAAAAAATTTCCTATATCCAAAGAAATTTTTTAAAATCAACCAATATATTAATACATTTACTGTTAAGACAACTGTGTTACCTAATATTCAATTTATGCAGCTACTAATCTACAAGTTCAAAATTGCTATTAAAATCCAGGTTCTAACAACTGTGTTTTGGAAATTTACAGTCACAAAATAAGATAATGAAAAGGATGTACATGATATCAAAATTAGTATAAAAAATAGTCTTCTTAAATATGTAAAATGGACCTATCATTTTTTTTTTTTTTTTACTTCAGGTGCAGATTTCAGCATCCCTTAAATTTTGTCAACACCTCAAGGGAATATGTAAGTAACTAGAATACATAGGTGGACACTGTTTTTATCAATAGACTAGTCAAACTAAGCTTAATTATAATTTATAATGAGTGTAGGGCTAATGTTTATTCAACACATCCATTTATTTACTGGAAGTAGTGAAAGTAGGAAGGGATTCTTTTAAAAATCTCTTTTTTAATAAGAATTGTCTTTTATCCATAAGCTCCATTACATACATCTATCTATCTATCTCTATATAGATCTATATCTATATCATCACCTATATCTACATCTATCTATACCTATACCTATATAGGTATCTATACCTATCTCTATCTACCTGTCTGTCTATAGTCTGGAAAGAGTACAGCCATCATTAATATAAGGAGAACAGTTTGCAAGATGTTGATGTGACCTGGCAGCCAAAGAGAATGAGCTGGAATACACATGTGTAAACAATGACCACTTCACTCTACTAGTCAGTGGGGGCATAGACATACTGAGTGAGCATGTGCACTGTATGGTCACCGCATTCAGAATGATTGAGCAAGTAGAGCAATAAATCTGCACCAAATTTTATGTTAAGCTTGAACATTCCTCCATGGAAACTGTTCAGATGATTCAGAAGGCCACAGCTATGGGCAACTGATGATTGGCAGCTTTATCAAAACAACACACCTGCTTATGCATCACATCTCTGCAGAAATTTCTGGTGAAATATCAAATCACCCAGATGACTCAGATCCCCTAAGACCAGATTGGTGCTCTGGCACTTCTGGCTTTTCCCAAAATTAAAATCACCTTTGAAAGGGAAGAGATTTCAGACTGTTGATGAGATTCAGGAAAATACAGTGGAGCAGTTGACAGTGACTGAGAGAACTGTGTGAGGTTCCAAGGTACCTACTTTGAAGGGGACTGAGGTATAATTGTCCTATATAGAATGTTTCTTGTATCTTGTATCTTCTTCAATAAATGTCTCTATTTTTCTTATTATATGGTTGGATGCTTTCTGGTATTTGGGTGTGCGTAAATACCCAAACACATTATATAAAATTCTCTGATATATATATATATATATATATATATATATATATATATATATATATATATATATGGGTTTAACATTTTACTTAAGATCTTCAGCATTACCAATTTTTACAGAAACACAAATACCTTAACAACAAGTTAGTTGAGTTTGACAAGGTGTTCTCATGCTAATCAAACGTTAATATTCCCTAATGGGTCATAGTCAGAAGTCAAAGGGTAAAGCAACCTTGAGAAAAACTGAAACATAAAATATTGAGTTCAATGTAGATATCATCAGTGTCATCTTCATCATCTCTAGTGTCATTAAACTGGAATTCAGTCATTTCCAGGAACAAGTTTGTCATTTTCACTGAATTTAGTGTGCACTGGATGCTTACCATAAGCCTCCAGACTTCTAGCTTCATGCTCACTGTATTTTTAAATTACATCAGCTTTGTTGTCCTGGTAGTCTATAGACCAACCAATATAATATCAGAGATACCTAAATCTTTTTTCCTCAATATCCCTCTGATGTAACATAGTTTCCTTATGCCATCAAAGTACAGTGCTTCTAACCATCCTTTTCCCAATATTTGATTTTTAACATATTCTCATCTACCCTCTTTGAATATTAACTCTTTTGTTTCAGACTGCTTCTCATTTTTACTTCTGTATCTATTTTTGCCCACCTTATCCTTTATCTTGGTCATGGCAATAATTGCAGCCTTGAGGAGTCTCTGATCCTACCCAGGGGCAAAGAGGGGAAACTCTGCCACTGAACACCAGAGAGTCCAGAAACCCAGGTTTTCCGAGTTCTACTTAATCCATTATAATTTTTCCAACTTTATTTGAATTTAATTAGCTCTTTTTTCAGTTTTCTAAGGTGAAATCTTAGATCTCCTTTTTTATCTCATATAGTCATTCAAAGCTATAAATTTCCCTCTATTTACTGCTTTCACTGCATCCCACAGATTTTGATAAGTGTGTTGTCATTTTTATTTAGTTCAAAATAGTTTTTAATTTCCCTTGAGATTTCTTCTTTGACCTATGTGTTAGAGTTCTGTTTAGTCTTCACATATTTTTGAATTTTCTAGTTATCTTTCTTGTTACTGATTTCTTTTTTTATTGTTGTTCAAGTACAGTAGTCTCTATTTTCCCACCACCCTTTTCCTCCATTCTGCCCACTGCCACCTCCCACCCTCAATCCTTTGCCCCTTTGGCTTTGTCCATGTGTCTTCTATACTTGTTCCTTGATAACTCTCCCCTTTCTTTCCATTATTATTCCACTCCCCTCTCCCCTCTGATCACTGTGAGCTTGTTCTTTATTTCAATGTCTCTCATTCTATTTTGATTGCTTATTTGTTTTGTTGATTAGGTTCCACTTATAGGTGAGATCATATGGTATTTGCCTTTCACCACCTGGCTTATTTCACTTATCATAATGATCTCCAGAACCATCCTTACCGTCATGAAGGGTAGGACCTCTTTCTTTCTTTCTGCTGCATAGTATCCCATTGTGTAAGTGTACCATGGTTTTTTGACCCACTCATTTACTGGTGGGCACTTAAGTTGCTTCCAGCGCTTGACTATTGTAAATTGTGCTGCTACGAACACTGGGGTACATAGGTTCTTTTGAATTGGTGTTTCAGGGTTCTTGGAATATAATCTCAGCAGTGGAATTGTCTGGTCTAAAGGCAGATCCACTTTTAGTTTCCTGAGAAAATTCCATACTATTTTCCACAATGGTTGCACCAATCTGCAGTCCCACCAACAGTACACTAAGGTTCCCTTTTCTCAACACCTTCTTCAGCACTTATTGTTTGTTGACTTGTTTATGATGGCCATTCTGACTGGTGTGAAGTAGTATCTCATTGTGGTTTTGAACAACTTTTGTTTGAAGTTGTCTATAAGAGTCCAGTAAATAGTGATTGATGATTTCTAAAAGTAGTTACATTTATCACTAGCCATCTCCCTGATGACTAGTGATGCTGAGCATCTTTTGATATGTCTCTGGTCCCTCTGTATGCCCTCCTTGGAGAAATGTCTGATCAGGTCCTTTGCCCATTTTTTTAATTGAGTTTTTTGTCTTCCTGGAGTGGAGTCATGTGAGTTCTTTATATATTTTGGAGATCAAACCATTGTCTGAGGCATCATTGACAGATATATTTTCCCATGTGGTTGGTTCCTTTTCATTTTGCTGATGTTTTCTTTACCTGTGCAGAAGCTTTTAATTTTGATAAGATCCCATTTGTTTATTATTTCCTTTATGTCCCTTGGTCTGGTACAAAGGTGGCAAACTCAAGGCCTGCAGGCTGAATCTGGCCCTCCACCTTGTTTTATCAGGCCCAGCACCTTGTTTCTACCTGGTGGTAACACCAAGTTCCTTGCCCCCGTTAAGGAGTAGTTACATTTATACAGTCCTAAAATTATATTCAGCCCATTGAAGGCAATCGAGAGGCTGATGTGACCCCTGGTGAAAATGAGGTCAACACCCCTGCTCTAGGGCATATATCAGTTAAAATATTGCTGTGTGGAGTATCTGAGATTTTCCTGCCTATATTCTCCTCTAGGACTTTTATGGTGCCATGACTTATATTTAAGCCTTTTATCCACCTTTAGTTTATTTTTGTGTATGGTGTAAGTTGGTGGTCGAGTTTCACTTTTTTTTTTTTTCATGTAGCTGCCCAGATGTCCCAACACCATTTGTTGAGGAGGCTATTTTTACCTTATTTTATGCTGCTGCCCCCTTTGTCAAATATTAATTGACCATAGAGATGTGGATTTATTGCTGGGCTCTCTATTCTCTTCCATTGATCTGTGTGTCTATTCTTATGCCAGTACCAGGCTGTTTTAATTACAGTGGCCTTGTAATACAGTTTGATATCAGGTATGGAGATCCCTCCAACTTTGTTCTTCTTTCTCAAAAATGCTCAGGCTACTTGGGGTTGTTTATTGTGTCATGAATTTTTGAAATGTTTGTTCTATATCTATGAAATATGTCATTGGTATTTTAATAGGGACTGTGTTGAAACTATAAGTTGCTTTGGGTAGTATGGGCATTTTAATGATGTTAGTTCTTCTAATCCATGAACATGGCATGGTATATGCTCCCATTTATTTATGTCTTCCTTAACTTCTTTTTAGTGTTGTGTAGTTTTCTGAGTATGGGTTTTTTACCTCCTTGGTTAGGTTTATTCCTAGGTACTTTATTTTTCTTGTTGCTATAGCAAATGGGATTTTTTCCCACATTTCTACTATTGAAAATTCACTTTTGGTGTACAAAAATGCCTTTGATTTCTGAATATTGACTTTGTATCCTGCTGTTTTGCCAAATTCACTTATTAGGTTGAGCAGTTTCTTCATGGAGTCTATAGAGTTTTCTATGTACACTATCATGTCATGTGTAAACAGTGACAGTTTTACTTCCACCATTTCAATTTTGATACCTTCTGTTTCTTTTTCTTGTTTGATCACTGTTTAATTCCATTGTGATCTGACAGCAGATATTATATGATTTCTATACTTTCATATTTAATAAGGTATGTTTTACGGTCCATAATGTGGCCTATTTTCATAAATGTTCCATGTGAATGAGAAAAATGTGTATTCTGCTTTTGTTTGAAGTTGTCTGTAAGAGTCCAGTAAACAGTGATTGATGATATTGTTGATTACCACTGTTTCTTTTGTTTCCTTACTGGTTTTCCATCCACTCAACCTATCTATTACTGATAGGTGTTGAAGTCTTTGACTATACTGGTAGATTCATCTATTTCTTCTTGCAGTTCTATTAGTTCTTATTTCATATATTTTGATACTCATTTGTTGCATGCATACACATTAAAAATTATGTCTTCTTGTAAAATTGATCCCTTAAACATTATGTAATGCTTTTTTGACCCTGATATGTTCTTGCTTTTAAGTATCCTGTCTGAAATTAATATAGCCACTACCGCTTTCTTTGGTGTTTGCATGGTATATTTTCCTCCATCCATTTACTTTTAATTTATTGTCATCTTTATATTTAAAATGGATTTATTGTAGACACATATTTGAGTGTTGGTTGTTAAGCCACTCTGATAATTTCTGGTTTTGATTGGTGCATTTAGACCATTGACAACAAAGTGATTGTTAATTTAATTAGGTTAATATCAACTGTATTCTTTACTTTTTTAATTTGTTGTCTTTGTTCTTTGTTCATGTTTTTGTCTTCCACTGTTTTTCTGCCTTTTGTTGTTTTAAGTGAGCATTTTATGTGATTTTGTTTTCTCTTTTTCAGCATATTTGTCTGTTTTTATTTTTTTTTTAGTGTTTGCCCTAGAATCTGCAATATACGTTTACAGATAATGCATATCCACTTCTAAATAACATTATGCCACTTCATTGGTAGTGGGAATATTTTATAATTACAGGATAGTCCTATTTTCTTAATTCTGTCTATTATAAAATTGTTATCATTCATTTCACTTATATATAGGCATACATAGAATGTATACATGTATGATATATACATAAGTATACATGATAGATACATTGTTGGTATTATTATTTTGAACAAACTGTTGCTAGATTAATTAAGAATTTACAGTATATGTTTTTATTTTACCTTCATGAATACTTTCTTTTGTACTCTTCCCTACTTTATATAGATATGAGGTTTTGACCCTATTATTTTTCTTCTTTCTAAGAAGCTTTCTTTCCCCCCTAGTATTATTGCAATAGAATGGACATAAAACACTGGGTTAGTTTAAGGTATATGATGTGATGATTTGATATATATGTATATCAACTGTATGTACATATTAAAATGATTACCATGAAAAGATTAACTAACACATATCACCTCATACAGTTACCTTTGTTTCATGGTGAGAACATTTAAGATCTACTCTCTTAATAACAATATCAACACTAGTTACCATGCTGTACAATTAGATTGTCAGAACTTATTCATCTGATAACTGGCAAATTGTACCATTTGACAATTTTCACTCATTTCCCTCACCGTCCCAAGCCTCTCCATCCCTGACAATCAGCAATTCACTCCCTGTTTCTGTTTGCTTGTTTTTATTTTAGATTCTACATAAAAATGAGATTATGCAGTATTTGTCTTTCTCTCTTACTTATTTCACTTAGCATAATGCCATCAAGGATCATCCATATTGTTGCAAAAGGCAGGATTTCTTTCTTTCTATGGCTGAATTATATTCCTATTACACATATTTCATATCTTTCACAATCCTTGAATATTCCATTTTTCTTGTCTTTTCTTTTTGTGGATTTTATTGTCATATTCTCTGCTTAGAGATTCCTCAGCTGTGTCTGGTCTACTTATAAGCTCATCAAACATACTCTTATTTTCTGTTACAGTTTTTTTGTTTTAATCTTTAACATTCCCCACCCCTCTTAGGCTTTCCATCTCTCTGCTTACAGTGCCCCTTTGTTCTTGCATGCAGCTTACTTTATTCACTAGAGCCTTTAGCATATTAATCATAGTCGTTTCAAATTCCTGAGTTTATATAATTCCACCATCCCTGTGTTGCTACTTCTGATGCCTGCTCTGTCTCTTCAAATTGTGGTTTTTCCTTTTTGTTATGCCATGTAATTTTTTTTTTTTTTGTAGTCAGACATGATGTGCTAAGTCAGCAATTTGCAATTTGTGTGCTACATAGCACTGGTGTGCTGCAAGAATTTTTAAAACATTCAATACCTGACTCTTTAGTCAGAGGCACTGAGCTCTTTTCCCTTAGATTGTCAAGTTAAAAAAATGACAAAAGCCAGCACAACAATAGGCTCTTATATGAATGGATCAAAATTATACCTATTTTTTGTCAGATTGACAAAAATAACATATTTTTAATGTACCTCAGAATTTTAGTATTAGTTTATGTGTGCCATAAGATGTAAAAAGTTGAAAAATGACTATAAAAAGTAAAAAGAAATTTTGTAAATAGGTCTTTAATAAGGTAATGGTGAGATGTGGTGGGATAGAAATCATTCTATGGTCTTATAATTAGGTTTCAGATTTTAATGAGTGTATACCTCTGCACTGTGAACTTCACAAGCGTTTCCTAGTTTTTTCTCTTTCCCCTTAGGTGGGAAAGTTTGACTAGAGTGGATTTGAATTGTGGATTTCCCTTTCTCAGGTCAGTTAAGCTCTGATAATAGCCCAACAGATTCAGTTTTAGTTAACTAGTTTCCCCTGAGAAAAAACATGGTGAATGGTGGAAGGATGGGGAAGGGATTAGTCAAAGAACATGTATAAATGACCCACGGACATCGACAACAGTGTGGGAGCTGGGAGCAGGGTTTGGTGGAGGGTGGTGTGGACCGGATGAAGGAGGGCAAAGGGGGAAAATTGGAACAACTGTAGTAGAATAGATAAGAATATAAAAGAAAGTTCTAAAGGAAAAAACAAACAAAAAAAAAAACAGTGTTCTGGGATATTTCAAAATGGCTCCTTTCCCTTTGTGTCCATGAAGCAGGAGGGGATTTTTACTGGGAGGAAAATTTCACAGTATTGTGGGGACAACTTATGACTGATTGCCTCCCTTGGAGCTTTTATCTCTCTGGCTTTTTCAGAAAGCCTTCAGCAATTTGTCAATTACATTGCAGGTTTTCTTACTCCCATTCTATTGGTTCCCGTTGATATTTCTGCTCCTTTGGTGATCTGTGACTCAATTTATTTTCCTGTTTGTCTCTCGAATACACAGGGGCTGCAGTTTGCCCTGTCTTTCCTGTCCTATGAATCCAAGAACTGTTATTGATTTTTTTAGCTTGCTCAGATTTTTGCTTATTATTAGGATAAAGTGGCGACTTGTAAACTCATTATGTGTGGGACTGGGAATCTTAATTGCTTTGATTGTCTTTTCATTTTTTTGTTGGAGTCCTTTGAAGCACAAAAATTTTTAATTTTTATGAAGCTCAATTTATTTATGTTTTTATTTTTACTATTGCTTAAGCTTTGGTGTCATATCTGAGAATCTGTGTCCAGACTCAAAATAATTGAGATATATTGCTGTATTTTCTTCTAAGAGTTTTATGTTTTAGTCCCTGCATTTAAGTCTATGATCCATTCTTTATCTATTTTTGCATTTGCTGTGACATTGGTACACAACTTTATTCTTTTGTATGTAGTCATCTTGTTGATCTAAGAGAATTTTTTAAATGTATTGTTATTTTTATATATTTTCTTTAGCTTATACCATAAGATAAACATACTTACTTAGAATATCCCAACCAATTTTTTTTAAATGAGATGGAGAATCAACATTTATCTTAGGTATTATATTAAACACATATATATGCTGCTTTTTATTTAAATAAATGCTATAAGAACTGAAATTCAGTTAAAGTTTTATGGGCTATTTTGTTTGTAAATCAATTAAGCTGTAGTTAGATATAGACAAAAGCTGTCCTTGTGGATTTGGCATAAAGCCACAACTACCAATAAAGAATCATTTTTCTCCCTTTTTCTAGGCAAATATTTTGATCAGTGACCTTATAGGAGTGGTTATGCATAAGTAGTCAAAGGTAGGGTTTAGGCATTTTTGGATGTCAAAACCCATAAGAAAGATATTTTATGGTGTTTTTTTTTTTTAGTCAAATTCCAGTTATTCTGCTTGTAATGAAAACATACATTTTTTATGGAGGTAAAGCAAGTGCATGTGAAAAGAATATTACCAAAATACCCAGCACAATTCCAAAAACAAAAAGTAGGATAGATTACAATTAGGGCACTATTGTATATAAAATAGCTGGAGTTAGAAAAAGGAAAGATCAGTGTAAACGAGTCATCGCAAATGTGTTTTTTAGAACACTCTGGTTGCTTCTCCATATTGAGCACAATATAAACTACCATGCAAATGTAGTGTGGAATTCGAGAAAGCTCAGTCTTTCTGAGGTAAAACAGACCTTTTCGTGATTCTTGGCTCCTCTCCTAACTATTTTGAATGATGAGAAAGATATTAATGTCTATACCTCAGTTTCATTGAAATATAATACCTATATTTCAAACTTAAAATATAATACTCTATTTTGAAATATACATATATTTTATAAATATTTTATAACTTTATTTATAAGTACTGTAAGATTTCAGTGTAACTCTGTATCCATATAGCACTTATCAATCATCACCTAAATATATGTTATATATTTTAAATTTATTTTTTCACAATCTTTCTCCCTTCTCTTAGTTATAGGAACTATGTATGACATCAAGAGACTTGTCAATTTTGTTCATTTCCATGACTCAGCATTTAGAATTCTGTCCAGAGTATAGTAGGAATGCAATAAATCTTTGTTGAGTATATGGATTAATAATGGTAAATAGCAATAGGCACTATTACTTTTTAATTTAAGTACTTTGGAGTCTGGGATGACACTTGCATATGACCCTCTATTTACTCACTGTGCTTTGTCAGCAAGAGTTAAATGCTTGCACCTGGGTGATTAAAAATAGCATTTATCTTATTTTAAAAATCAAGTCATTAGAATGCAACAGTGCTAGAATTGCATTGAAATGAATTCAGCATTGTAAAGGTAGTAACAACTCTGTAAAAATGAATATACTTACTATTGTTAATAATGACCATGGTGTTATAGGTCGAATTGTGCCCCTCCATCACAATAAAAAAAGATATGTTGAAATTTTAAATCAAAATACTGGGACCTAATATAGGCTGAAATCTTAGCCATGGGCCACCAATTTACGATGCAAACTGAGTTTTTCATCATCAACTGGTTGCTATGCAACCCCCTGCCATAAAACTGGGTGAGCAGGGAAGCACTCCATCATCAAATGCAAGTGGTATGTATATTCAACCAGGCTCAAGCAGACCCTGAAGACACAAATAAGTTACATTAAAAAGTGACTCAAAAGCCCATGGTCTCCACTCCTGCTACATTATTTTATTTCTCCCAACCCTTACATACAGACTCATGGAGGGTTCTCCGAATTAGAGCAAACAACTTTTTTTAAAATTAATTAATTAATTAATTTATTTATTATTTAATTTTATTTTAATTGTTGTTCCAGTACAGTTTTCTGTCTTTTACTCCCATCCCAACCCTCCCCACCTCCCTCCCATTTCCAACCCTCCTAGTTTTTGTCCCTGTGTCCTTTATATTTTTTCCTGTAAACTCTTCACCTTTTCCCCTGAAATTCCCTGAAATTCCCCTGAAATTCCCCTGAAATTCCCTCCCCTTTCTCTTCTGGACACTGTCAGCAAACAACCTTTTTTGATAAGAACTGTAAGGAGCTGGGATTTTGCCTTACTTATAAGCTAAGTAGTTACCCTATTACTGTTTCATGGAACTTGGCAGAAGACACAGGAGTCCTGGTTGGAAGACAAAGGGCTTTATTACTCACAGCAAGAATAGTAGCCAGAAATTCATACTGGTTTGTGTTGGTTCCCATGCTCTGTTCTAACCCATGGGGGTTTGGAAAGTGTCCCTAAGTGTCTGTACTCCCAGTGGGCTGTAATACCTGTGGGAACTTTCGAACTGGAAAGATTTATTGCTTTTATAATGAGCAAAAACAAGGCTGTTCTTTGGGGGAGGAGAGGAATGTTTCCTCATCCCTCAAAGTTTGCTTGCGGAGAAATGACTTAGGTAAAAGGCAGTCAGGGCCTTGCATTCCTGGAAAACCTTGCAAACACTTGTAGGGGCACTCAAGGCTCACAGCAGATCATCTTTTCCATTACAGCTACCTCTCTGCCCTACAACTTCTGGATAACTCAAATTTTCCACATGAGTATGCCATTGTCAATCACTCTGATTAATTTAGCTGAAGAGACTGGTACAAAATCTGTTTTATTTGTCTCATACGGTATTTTGGCTATGATAACAAGACTCCAAGCATTAGGACAAACTTCAGTGCTGATTGATAGTTATACCCCATAGGACACCAAATCAGCAGTCTGTGAATACGTTTCAGGGTGCAATAGTGGGCTTTAGACAGTGAGGATATAGTCTGAGGCCATGCTACTCTCCTTTAGGACCTAGGCAAGGCAGTTTAGACTGATCTTTTAATCTTTGGTGTTGTTATAGACAATGTTTATGTTTCCTTAAGTTCATATGTTGTAATCTATCCTCATTGAACTGGAATTTGGAGATGGGGTCTTTCAGAAATGATTAGGGCATAAGGGTGGAGTTCATATGATAGGATTAGTGCCCTTAATGAAGATAGACACCAGAGAATTCTCATGCCCCTTCCTCAATGTGAGGACACAGAGTGAAGAAGTCCTCTATGAACCATGAAATGAACCCTCACCAGATGCCTAGCCTGGCAGCACCTTGATCTTGGACTTCCCATTTTCCAGAAGTATGAAAAATAAATATTATTTATTAAATAAATAAATGTTTGAGCTACCCAGTCTATGATACCCTTTTCACAGTCATCCAAAAAACCACAAAGAGTACTAGATGAGACTAATAACAACCTCTATCCTTAATGAAAGGTCATTTTATGGTCAATTTTTACACACATACAAACATACAAACAGAAGATGAATAGGTCACTAGAATTAAAATTGTATTGTCACAGTTACATTGGTTTGATTAAGTCACATGGGCAGTGATATTGAGCACCTTCAATTGACATATATGGCATAACTCAAGGCTACTCAGATACCAGAAATATGTGAATCTACATTGTTTATATAAAAGCAAAGTTGTGGTAGTCTTAATCTGAGCACACTATCCTTGGCATTGATGGCAGCCCCACAGCAGAACAGCTCAGGTCCGGTTGTATCTGCACGAGTTTTTCTGTCTTTATGGTATGGGGACAGAGATGACAAACCCAACAGTAGAACTGATTACCATCCTCAGCTGCTGCTTGATTCAGATGGTGGTTGTAGATCTAGGGGACAAAGAGAGACTTAATTGCCCTCTTCCAATTCCCAACATTTCTATGGTCTAAGATGTTCACTTCCCAGATGCTGGAGTTTTTTATCTCTCTGTTCAATGTAAATTACTTTATCTCAATTCAGTAATTGCAAATTTACTCCCCCACCCCATAATATGCTCCTATTATCACCAGACCTAACATCTGGAAGAATCAGAGTGGAATCTCCAATTTTAAAAATAAGCCTATATGACTCCATTTTGTCCTCATCATTACCTAGTTATCATTAGTCAAGAGAGGTGATCCATTTCTGGAGCCAGCCATTTCAGAAACCTAACTGAAGTTAGTGGTGGCAAGAGAGTAAAAGTGTTTTCAACAACATTCAGCGATGCACAGGGCCCATGGTGAATTACCTTTCTAAGACTTTTCTCAAACGCCCATTAAATATAAGCAAGGAAAATAGAAATTACATTTGACACAATTCATTTTTTTCCAAGAACTTTCACTAGAAAAAAAGGGAAAAGTTATATGAGAAAAAATGTAAATATTAGCAAGCAAAATGTCATGATAACTTAACTTTTAAAAAACAGCTTATCAAGGTGTGACATAGAAATAAGGACATGTACTACATGATATGATGGACATATAGGTCACTTTCATGTGTTGGCATACCAAAATGCTGTACAGACTTACTGTGTACAAATTAGATGGGTTTGGAGATAAGTATGTGCCTATGAATTCATCACCACAATTGTGTTATAAACATATCCATCACCTCCAAAAGTTTTCTTACCTTATTTATTGTTACTATTATTTTAATTATTTGTGGTAAGAACAGTGAACATAAGATCTACCCTCTTAGAAATTTGTAAGTACACCATACAGAATTACTATTTTATATAGTAGCTCTATGAAATGCAATAGATTTCTAGAACTTATTTATCTTGCATAACTGAAACTTTCTATTTGATTATTACTTTCCCATTCACCCCTCATCCCAGTCCCTGCCAACCACCATTCTGTTCTGTTCTTCTATGAGTTTTACTATTTTAGGTTATTCATAAAAGTTGTATCATGTAGTTTTCATCCTTATCTGGCTTATTTCACTTGGCATAATGTCCTCTAGATTCATTTTTGTATGATGTCACAAATGGTGGGATATCTTTCTTTTTTTAAAAGTGAACTATATTCCATTATAAGCATAGAGTACATTTTTATTTAGTCATTGATGCACATTTAGGTTGCTTTCTGCCTTGGCTACTGTAAATAATTTTGCAATGAACATGGTGGTACAGTTATGTCTTCTAGGTACTGATTCAATTCTTCTGAATATATAACCAAAAGTAGGATTGCTGGAAAATATGGTAGTTCTACTTTTAATGGTTTAGGGAACCTCCATACTGTTTTTCCGTAGTGGTTATACCAATTTAGCTACCACAGTATAAGGACTTCTTTATCTCTATATCCTTGACAACTACTGTTATTATTTTAAAACAAATAAACAAAAATAATAGCTACCCTAACAGGTACAAAGTAACATCTTATTGTGATTTTTAATTTGCATTTTTCTTATAATTAGTAATGTTAAGCACCTTTTCATATATCCATTTGCCATTTTTATGTCTTTTTTGGAGAAAGGTTTATTCAGTTTCTTTGCCCATTTTGTAATAAGCTTATTTGTATATTTTTTCTATTGAGAGTAGAAGTTTCTCACACATTTTTAAAAAATGACTCCATCTTTATCAAATATATGACTTGTAAATATTTTATCCCTTTCCATAGGTTGTATTTTTATTTTGTTGATCATTTCCCTTGCTGTGTCAAAGCTCTTTAGTTTGATGTAGTTAAACATCTATTTTTTGTTTTGTTGCTTGTTCTTTGGGTGTCATATCAAAGACATCACTGTCAAAGCCAATGTCATATATGTTGATTTTGTGTCCAGAATGTTTACTAAATTTGTTTATTAGTTCTAATAGTTTTGAATGCCTGTGTGTGGAGTCACTTGGATTTTCAATAATATTATCTTGTTTCTCTAAATTTTCCCACTGTTGCTAATTATCCATTAACTATGAGGCTTCTATGGTGAATCTTTGACTTGAGAAATTTTTACCCAAGTGCTTCTTCTTAGAACTAATCTGCCCCCTCACCTTTATTCTTAGATCCTGTATTGAACCTGTCAAATTCTAATTTTAATCTTGACTCTCACTAATTCTTACTCTACAAAACTCTTTTCAGTTGCAGCATTCTCCGTGACAGATCTCACATCACCCTCACCCCCAAATTTAGGTTGTCATTAACTTTTTATTTTTTCTCCTACTCAATTCTTTTCCTCTATTTTTTTTCTGTATCATATAATGACGATGACAACTATTCAATGTTCTAGGTACAAAATCAAGAAGTTAGTCATATGTTTTCATATCATTCATTACAATTATCTGATATGGCTAATAGATCCAACAAGCCCAGTCAAGTTCAGTCTCAAAATAATTTCTTTGACCTTTTTGTTGTATTCTGTCCCCACTGTTTACATCATAGTGCAAATCATCACTACCTCATTTCTGCATGCTCATAACTTCAACAGCCACGTAAATACAATAACTATCTTAAAACTATTTCATCACATTACCATTCTACTTAAAAATCTTCAGTGACCCTGCATTATCTATTGGATTAGGTTCAAATTTTTAGTTGTTTTTATCCAAATGTATTTCCATTAACAAATGTACTACTTATATTCAAACTGATCTAAAAAAATTTTTTTATTGGGTGGGTCAGGATTTTTGCTTTATAATTGGGAAAACTGAATTACCAAAAAAATGATCTGTTATGATATCTTTTATCTTATGCTTCTAATTTTAAATACACACATAGATACACACATTTATTTTTATTGTCTTCATTAGGTAATTGTAAAAGATATGGTGCATATCTTTTGGGCTGAAACAAGGCCTATTTATGCACTTGGTCAGAAATATGCCTTTCACAGATACTATGGCTTGTCTAACAGAAATAATTCTGACTTCTGTCTGTGTATAATATTAATTTGATGTCCTCCAGTGAGGACACAAATGAGTTTGAAAATCACCTTTTTACATCAGAGATGATGCATTATTTGTAGAGACTCTCATATGACATGTCTATTATTTGTTGAAGGTCAAGTGACATATAAATATAGTTATCAACAAACTATACAGTGCACCTACCATTGTTTTTAATTACTCAATGTATAGAACTTAGTAAGTCTAAAACTTACATTAAAATTGCATTTCAAACTTAATTTCACTAGCTTTTAGTCATGCAGAAATGGTTATCCTTTCTAGTGTTGTTATTCTAGAAAGGAAGAGAATTTTCCAGTTTCCTTCCCCTGACTCCAGTGCAACTAACTTCAGCCAAGACCCCTACTCAGTGAGGTCCATATTTACTAACTAGAGCCACAAGGATCCCAGCATCTCGTGTTTACTTCTGGTCACAGGTCTCTATATGTGTGACTCACTACTGAGGATTCTGCGTGTTTTAAGCCAGTACATGCCTCTCTGATTTTAATATGACACAACCTTTCTGACTTTGATAATTGCCATCATACTTTATGTTTGTAATTGAGCCAAGCTTGACTCAACCATCCTTGGTTCCATGCTAAAATGAGGTATGGGATATAGATTGAATAGCTTATTAAAATGTATCTCAGTACAAAGAAATCACTTAACTTTATACTTTTTCTTTTTCCAGGTTTCATATTTATTCAGCTACTCCCATAGTAGCAACCTTAAATTTTATTTTAACCATTTTTTCTTGATAAATGAAGACAAGCAATATTACTAAGTCTGTTTGCCTAACTAAAGCAATCTCCCTTCTCTGTCCTTTTCATATCCATCAACTTCCCAAATAACTCCAGGCCATATTGACTTCTCTGTCTTACCTTTACAAATCACTTACTAGTTGTACCATAAATGTTGACACTTTATTATCTTCAATTTAGCACTATGCATAATCTTACCACTATTTTCTGAATTTGAAGCTTGAGGGAGGGGAAGAAACTGAGGTAATAAATTTCTTGGGAAGAAAAATAAGTAAACAAATAATGTTGATGCTGATTATAGATATTCACCTTAACCTAGTACACTGAACAATGACTAAGAAACCCAATACTTATTAGACATTGAATAAAAATGTATACAGTGAGGCACCAATAAATCATAAATAAATGAAGTACAGTCGTATAAATGATTAAATTCTCAGATTGTGTTTGCCTTATCTTCTCAATGGCATGGGTTAAAATACATTGTATATTCTTATGAAAAGATACTCAACTTCACTAGCTATTAGGGAGATGTAAATCAAAACCACAGTGAGATACCACCTCACACCTGTTAAAATGGCTATTATCAACAAAACAGGTAAAAGCAATTGTAGACTGTGGAGAAAAAGGAAGCCTCATACCCTGCTAATGGGAATTTACACTGGTACAGCCACTAAGGAAAACAGTACAGAAATGCCTCAAAAAACTAAGGATATAGTTACTATATGACCTAGCAATCCCTCTTCTGGGTATCTACCTTAAAAAAATTGAAAACATTTATCTTAAAAAATGTGTGCATCCCTATGTTCATTTCATAGTGGTCAAGACATGGAAAAAAACTGTCACATCCTTATCTAGATAATGGGATAAAGAAGATACCTACATACCTACGGTGGAATACTACTCAGCCTTTAGTAAGGAGAAAATACAACATGGATGGATCTTGAGACTATTGTGCTGAGCAAAATAAATCATAAAAAGGTAACAACCATATGATTTCACTCATATGTATGATATAAAGTTGAAAGCAACAAATAAGAAAACCAAAAACTGGAAGACATGGACAACAGTATGTGGTGACCAGAGGGGAGGGGAGTAGGGCAGTACTGCAGTAAAGGATAAAAAGGGCCAAATATATGGTGACAGAGGATTGGGCTTTATGTGGTGGGCCCACAATGCAATATACAGATCATGCATCATAGAAATATACACTTGAAACCTATGCAATATTATTAACCAATATCACCCCAATACATTGAATCAAAAATACATTCTATGTTCTCTTTCTCTTTGATTACTGTGCAAAGAAGGCGAAGAATCTACCACTTAGGCTTAATTATAGATTTTTATTTAAAAAAAAAGCATTGGTAATTTTCTATTGAGTCTCTGATTCTTAAAATATTTACAGATGTATTATGTCATCTGTAGTTAGATGCAAGAAAAGGTAAATATTGATTTACATTTTTCTTTTGAAATAATCAACATGTGAATATTTGGGTTTTCTGGGTATTTAAACACAGAGATACTGTATAAAACCAATGCCCATGTGTATGTAAGTTTCCTCATTATGTGAGTACTGTTAGAATTGGAACAGCCATTCCCAAAAGTTCTGTGGCCTTGTCAGTACGCCATGACCATAATCATGTTTGATTTGGAAAACCCTGTTTCCATGGAAACATTGAATATCATATTATTTATTACAGTGTGATTTCAGTAAAGAAAATTAACCACAAATATACTTAAAATCACCATTCAGAATAAATTCTGATTGTCATTAACAGTTATAGGTAGACAAATCAAATCACTAGAGATGGTCTTGGTTTGGGATTAAGAGATGAGACTGAAGAGAAAAGATCAATTGAATCTGGTATGTGTTAAGAAAATGAGAGAAATGTATTCCCAGGTCTTAGGCAATTTTCTTTTCTATAAAAAAAAAGTTATTTTCTCATCTTTACTCAAAAGGGATCATTAGTTTCAGTATTTGTTTCTGTAGAAAAGGTAAGAGAGAAATTCTCCAGGAGAATAATCCTCCAGTTTCTTGATAGGTGCTTTCTTTCAAGTGCTGTTTCACTGCTCTCTGTACAAAATTGCACAGGTTGAGGTGGGCTTAAATCCCACTGAGGGCCAAGAGAATAACCGTTTCCAGACAACATATGAGGGTTGTGGAGGCAGCCTGGCAAATCCTGGGGTGCTGTAAATGCCACATATATCTTGAAAGTTTTTGTGAGTTGACACTATAATTGAGACTATTAGATACAATCTCAGTATCCTGTCTCCTCTTCATGTTTAAAGATAAGATGCTGCTTTCATGAGACATGATATACATATCAGGTACACTTATAAGCTTCCGTCTGAGACAGAGGTAGGCATTTTACTAACATTTTGGCCCAAGTTATATGACCAGTAATCAGTCAGTGAGGTTTCCAGCAAAGCTCCTTTGGATTGATTCAACCAGCAATTTATTTTTTGTTTGCATTCCTTTTATCTTCCTCTACTTGAAATGAAAATATGATGGACTGGAGTTTAATCTAATGCAAACATGAGGCAACTGTGAAGAAAGATGCACATGCTTTATGCATAGAGGCAGAGAGGTGGGAGTATTTGGGGGCTCTGTTGAGATTATAGAACCACAGTACCAGCTATGATCTAACCACATGATGTCATCATTTTACATGAGAGAAAAACAAACAGCAATATTTTAATCAATTGCTAATTTAGATCTGTTACCAGCAAATAAACAGAATTTTTACTGATTTTTATATTATAAAAGAAAACATAGTTTACAAATCTCATGTTATTCTATATTTCTTTTGCTTTCTGAAGTTGGTTTGTAACCTGGCATATAGCCTGTCATACTTTTTGTGTGCTCAATATTATTTGAATTGGATATCAAAATGAATATCTCTGCTCTTTTTCATGATTCTTTCCAGAAATAAAATATATATCATAGGGTGGGGGGAGGAGGAGGAGAGAAAGAGAGAGAGAGAGATTTTGAGTAAGAGAGACTATGAATCCTCTATTAAAAATTCAACATGGAATAAAAAAAATTGCCATTGGTTTCAGGAGACCAGGATTTGTATAGGATTATAAGTCACTTCCTCATATTCCTGCTTTGTAAATAGACTTGGAGTGGGTTATCCCAGAGATAAATGTAGATCAGGAAACATGGTAGTTTTAGAATTTATTATCCTAGATAAATTCTGCTTAGGATTTAACATCTGGGTATTTATGTAAAGTTATAACAAACTTTTTATTTCAGATAATATCAGTAATATATCAGGTAGTATCAGTCAAGCTGTTGGTGACAACCTGCATTTCCACTTCCAAGAAATGACAGATTTGAGAATATTCCCAGGAATTTTTGTTGTTGTTATTGTTTATTTGTTTGTTTTGTTTTGAACTGAGGTAATGAACCTTTTCAGCAGGTAAATAAAATTTGTAGTTAGAAAGATATTTCTTGAAGAAATTTCTCACAATATAATAGTTCCTCAACAAGAAAACACATAAATCAACTACTTCCTTCTCTGCCTCCTCCCAATAATTTCATTTAACATTTGTAGGACAAATTTTAATTGACTCCTTATTCACCAACTATTTCTTTTCTTGGTAGTAATAAATTCCCCATTATTAGCTGGCCAGTGATCACATTATCATTTGAGCTAAAAGTCACTATTCTGCTCACCCACTGCTTTGCAACTCAGTTTGGCCTTGAGACTGAGTTCTTCCAATATAATGTAAACAGAAATGTGATGTGGCATTAAGGGAAGTTAATTTGGTTGTTGTTGTTGCTGTTGTTTCTGTTTCTTCTTTCTTTGAAAGAAAGGGAAAGTTCCTTTCCTTTCTATTACATGATATAATGATGCAGTCCACTAATATGTGGTAGAAGGCACAGGCTGACCAGGGCAGAATAGAGACATAAAAATGTCAAGCCAAAACACATGGAAGACCCACACCAACCATGAGCTATAGATTTCTGGATCTCTTTAATGTAAGAGATTAAATAAATTGGTCTCTTGTTTAAATACTTACCAGGGTTTTAAATGTTTTTTATATTTATACCCACACCTAATTATAATTGACATAGTACCTGTATTATACTTATGGAGCACAGAAAGTACATCTACTGGATATCTGAGACAGAATTTTACATGTAAAAGTGATCTTGTCTGATTACTTTAATTCCCTAGCTCATGAATTGACTTAAAATTTGTAACACAGTATGTTCTTTTTAGAAAATTATAGTTATTTTGAATGAACTTGTTGCAAAGTTCATTTGCATAAGCATACACATATTTTGTTACATTAAGATGGTCACAGGAAAGATTATAAATTCACCAGTGGAATTATCATACCCAATCTATTCCTTTAAATTCTTCAAAACACTTAGAAATAGATTATTTAAGTGTATTCTTTCCCTTCAGATTTTCTGAATTTGATATCTATAGAAACAGGTACATTGCAAATATTTGCAAAAGAATCTAAGCACCACTTGCCTAAGTCAGAGTAAGAAAAAGAAATGCAGTAAAAAGTAATTCCCATTCTGAAACTTAAAAGCAATTGATTTTTAAAAGCTCAAGGAGAAGAAGGAGTATTACTAAATAGGTTGAAGCTTTATATACATCTATACATTCCTGGATAACTTTTAATTTGAAATTAGCCTTCGGAAAAAATTAGACCAGAAAATGTACTCAGTCCTTGAATGTGTGTCCGTCTATGAGTGAGGGTATATATTCCATTTACGAGATAGTGACGTGAATTGATATTCATAATGAAGGTATTAATTACATAAATATGTTTCAGTGTATGTGTTTTTAAAATCTTGTTGGAGATGTAGTTTTGTGATGATTTAGTAATTTTTATGTCATCATGTTTAATATTCATGAACTTTACTACATAGTCTATTAAAATAAGAAACTGATACTTATTGAGGTCAGTGTATCAAGTAAGCTATATATGTCATATCATTTTAATTGTAATTATTTTATGTAATTCCAGACTTAAATATTTTGCTATTTGTTTAGGATCTCAGAAGAAAGAATAGAAAGAACCAGGATATGATCTATCGCCATACTCATTCTACCCTTTTGCAATAATTTTATAGTTCTATTTTTGTTAGCAAATGGAAAGGATAATTTAGAGTTTGATTTACAGACAATATTGATATTCTTATTTACATATCTCTACTGCTGAAATATTGTTTGGGCCTCTAAGTCAAGTAGAGAAAAGCACACTGAGCTGGTAGAAACCCATGCCCATTGCAAGTGGAATAGATACCATTTTGTTTTGTTTCTTTTTAAATACCCAGACTCTAAAATCAACATTTTAAGAGCTGAACTTGCAAGCCTAAAACTATAAAGTGATGAAAATATTATCATAGATTGCTTAGAAACTGGAAAGAATTCTCTTAACTCTGAAGTCTAGTGTTTGTTTTGGCAAAGATAGAGAGCTGATAATTTCTTCTCACTTATCCATGTTTTCTAAACAAATCTATTTGTCCAAGAAATGATTCACAATAAACCATGCACATATTAGAGTGCTTTAGAATTGCCAAAGGTATTTTTTAAATAAAGATTCCTATACCCCACTCTCAAAGATTCTATTACAATAAGTGTGCTATGTGACCTAGGGATGTATATAGCTGATACATCTGGAGATTCTCATTAAAATGGTCTAGGGATTTGCATTTTGAGAGTCACTTAGTCCACATGGTTATTCAATTTGTGTCATAGTAAATGGCATGAAGTTACATCTGTAAGTGATATCAATTAGTATGTGAATCCTTTATTTACCGATGAAAAAAACAACTGAGTCAAATGCTAGAAACTCAGTTAACTGTGTGCAGGATCTGAGATTTTTCCTACATGTAAGCTAACAAATTAGCCTGCAGTTGTTTTGTGGTTGCCAGAAGAAGCCCTGATTTCTTGGGTCAGAGACAAACAAAGCTCTTTATTACTCACTACACAGCAGGTGGCATTAGCTTCATGTTCATGTCGGTTCTTCTTGTCTATACCAGACCTCATGGAGGGTGACAAGGAACACATGGGCAAATGCTGCACACACTGGAAACCCCAGCCTTTTATAAAAGGGCTGCACCTGCCCAATGTCAAATAAACATGCCTTTTATTCCTGTCTCAAGGGGAGGCACTGTTCCCATCTTCCAAGGCTGTTGACTTTGTAAATGTCCATGAAATATTCGTCTGGAACAAAAGCTTTTATTGTCTTAGCTTACAAGACTTGAAGAAACATTAGAAGCCTGTGGAGAATTCTCCCAGCAAAGAATTTTTCACTTTTATTGGATATTTTACAAGATACAATCACAGGGCTCTCACAATCCCATTTCATTTCCAATGTAACTTGTTCATTTTTGCTTCTTTCTCAAAGATAGATTTGAAGATTTCTCACTATTACCTCATCAGGGTCCCTGAATATTACAGGGGCGTGTCCACACAGTGTAGTTCCACAGGGAAAAGACAAACCACAGTTGTGCAGCCTGAGGCTGGGTAACTATGGCCTGCAGTTCAGTTCCCATGCAGTCCTCAATTGGCAATAAGCAGCTTAACTTCTATCCTTTTAAGATAACTATGTAGACTGTAGTTACTGAAGTGAAGCCCTCTCTGGTTTCTTCTCCCCCCAGAGTCCTCATCATTATTACAACTTCATCAAAAATATAAGAAAATCCATTCACCTCATCCCCATTCAATAAAGTTTTACTGTAGAAATTGAAGACCCTTAAACACAAACCAGAATCTTAAGAGAATTCTTCTCTAAAACTGGGAGTCTTAAATCTTCCAACCTCTGTAGATTTATTTTCATTTATTACTCTAACATTGCAAAATCATGGAGGAAAAGACTCTAATATTTACATCTTTCCAACAAAGCCACCTAAATAGTGATATTCTAGCAAATATGTAATACTTAATTTAAAAACTGTTTTTAATTTTAATATTTTGTCAAGACAGTATGTTCTATCCAAAGCCAAAAATTAGAATGATAACCTCAGAAAATGCTGGAAAGTTAATATCTAGTACTAGCTAGTTTTTACTTGAGTTATGACCTGCTTCATTCACCACAGAATCTTTGCTAATGGTTAGGATTGTAATTATTGTACACCTTCCATTGCATGGACCTGATTAGTGGTGAGATTAAATTTTATATTTAGAACAAACATGGTAAAAGGCACTATGTTAAGCAGCATGGTGTTTGAAACTGCCTGACCTCAGAAAGGTTGTAGCCTATTAGAGAAAAACTATTTTACACAAAAATTTTAAGGAAGAGTAAAAAGTGATGCCTCATTAGGGAGCATATTCCTGCTGGTGCTGTAACAAATGACCACAGCGTGGGGCTGAAAAACAGCACACATTTATTATCCTCTTTCAGTTATGGAGGCCAAAAATCTAAAATCAGTTTCATCGGACTAAATTAAGGTGCTGGTAGAGCTCCCTTTTCCTCCGGAGTCTCTAGGGGTAATACATTTCTTGTGTTTTCCAGCGCTTAGGGGCCATCTACATTGTCTGTCTCGCGGCTTCTTCTTTCAGTGTTCGCATTACTCCAGCTGTTCCTGCCATTGTCACATCTCCTTCTCTGACGAGCTCTCACATGGACCCTTCTGATTACAGTAATTTCCAACAAAAAATCCAGGAAAATCTCTCCATTTTAAGTTTCTTCACTTAATCACATTAGCCAAGTCCCTTTTGCCATATGGGTAATATATTCACTGGTTATGGGAATTAATATACCCATTTATTTGATGGACCATTATTCTACCTAATACCAAGAGGTAGGAAATTTTGTAAACATTAAGAATAAAACACCTAAGCCCTGGCTGGCATAGCTCAGTGGATTGAGCACGGGCTGCGAACCAAAGTATCACAGGTTCGATTCCCAGTCAGGGCACATGCCTGGGTTGCGGGCCACAACCCCCAGCAATCACACAATGATGTTTCTCTCTCTCTCTCTCTTTCTCCCTTCCTTCCCTCTCTAAAAATAAATAAATAAAATCTTAAAAAAAAAAAAAGAATAAAACACCTAAAGGACACGTGGACAAAACCAAAGAGGAGTAGGGTCAATGGGGGGAAGTGGCTGGTGTAGGGGATAGTGGTGGCGGAAAAATGGAGACAACTGTACTTTAACAACAATAAAAAATGTGGAAAAAAGAAAATATAAGACAAAATTAATAGTAAAAGATAATAAAGTAAAATGGCTAATTATAATAAAAAATAATCATGGGCAAGAAATATAAACAAGTATAAAAATATAATACAGACTGAAAAAAGAATAAAACATCTGTAATTTTAATGACATACTTGGTTTGCTATCTGATGAAAAATTTATTAATTATTCTTATAGCTAATGTAGGGAAATTATTTGAATATTAATCCCTCCAAAATGCTCTTATAACTAAACTAGACCATTCACAAAGTGTATGAGTAGGAGAGAAACAGAGACAGAAACAGAGAGAAATCTGTGTTTTCTCATACACTCTCATGAAGGTGAACTGCCAGTCCACTTAAAAAGGGAACTCCCTCAACATTTTAAAATACTCTAATGAAAACAATCTGTTAATGAAATAGTAGTTGACCTTAAAGAATTGCAATATGACAGTTTCTGAACTTACTGACTGCTTGTTGATTTATTTAGCTTGTTCTCTAATATTCTGTTCAGAAGTTCAATATCCAAAGCTTAAGTGGGATGACTACGGGCTATTCCAAAACCTGATGATAATTTCAAAGGGAGAAAGAAGCAGGTGAGCTTTCTATCAAAATATGGTAATGTTTTGACACTACTGTCTGCCCTGAAATTAAAAGATTGAAAAGAGCAGACCCTTGAAGCTTCATTCTGATGTCACAATGTGATTTCAAGTAGTCTTAATGAATATTCATATTTCATATGTCTGAGATGCTGTCATGATCCCATCAGTTATTAAGCAATGACAACACAGTGTTGTTTTGATGATTCTTGTTTTATTACTTTTACCAAGTGTTGTAATGTGGACTTGAGCATCAAAGATCTATCTTTTAAATAAAGCCAATTTATTATTTGAAAGACATTCAAAAATAACATGTAACTCACAAAACAGAAAAATATAGGAAAAGTGTAATAATGAAGCACATACTTTGGTCCAGCTTTAAAAACTTATTAACTTTTGCTTCCACAAAATGAACAATAAAGATGAGATTTGCCCTTTTGCCTGAAACAGAAAAATAAAATAAAATAAAACAATAGTTTTTAAGACATGAATTGATGAAAGATAATGGTTGTCTGAGTTTTACTTCATTGAGAGTGTTTTCAGGCTACAATCTAGAGAGGGGGAACTAAGGCAGAGCCTAAAAAATAGTTTGAGACAAAGGAGCTGAGATTCCAGGGAAACAGAGTACAATACAGAAAGAAGCCACATAGAGAATCATAGAGATCCAGAGAAGGTTCCTCCTCAAGAATTCCACCTAGTACTGATCATATTTATCTGTGTGAACAAACTACCTGAGGCTTGGGAAAGAAGCATGCAAAGCAATTAACAGTAACATTCTCTGATGCTCTAAAAGGACATAAAGCTTATTCCTGCCAGGAATACTGGAAAGCTTCATAATTTGGGGAAAATTGAATAAGGCACATAGCAGAGTAATCTTTCCGTAGAGGGCAATCATTAGCAGCAGTTTCAGCATTGTTCCAGTCCCATCAAACAAGCCTTAAAAGCTAGAATGCGAGGATCATTTACAGAAACCCAACTTCATCCCAGAACATAACTTTATTTATGTGAATAGAGAATATCCTCCATATGCCAAAAGTAAAATATTCAACACTATAAAAAGTAAAAATCTTAAAATATTTACAAAAATAAATAATATCTACTACCCTAAAAATAAAATACATGGTATCCAATAAAAAATTAATGGATATGAAGTAGTAATCAATAGAATCTAATAAAAAAATCACTATTCACGTGAAAAAGCAATCAATAGATACAGACACATATAGGGCAAAGTTGTTTGCTTTAACTAGAAATTAAATAGTTATAACTGTATTCCATACATTCAAAAATTTAGGTATAGACTTGAAATATGTTTTTTTCTAGAGATAAAAACTAAAATACTTAAAATAAAAATACTATTACTGAGATTAATGGCAGATTAGAAATTACAGAGGAATTAGTGAAGTTAAAGACTTTCTAAAAGAAATCTTACTTAAAAAAAGAGTAACCAAAATAAAATTATGGGAAATAATATCAGTTACCAGTGAGAAAATTTTGAGTGTCATAATTTATATGTAATTGCAGTCCCCAAAGTAGAACAGGGAAGGAGACTGAGAAATATTTTTTGACATAATCACTGAAACTTTTCCAAATTGTATTAAAATTAAATCCACAAATAGAGTGATATCAGTTTGCCCCAAACAAAGAAAAAAAAAGATGAAAAACAAACTACACCAAGGCATATCAAATCAAATTGCTTAAAACCAAAGAAAAAAGAAAACTTCATAGGCAGTTGGAGAAAAAGGTACACTATGAACCAAAAGACAAAAATGAGAATAATGACAAGTGAGGAGTAGAAAAACATCTGTAAAGTTATTTTTTAAATATATTTATTTATTTTTAGGTCGAGGGGAAAGGAGGGAGAAAGGGAGAGAAACATCAACGTGCGGTTGCCTCTCTCTTGACCCCCACTGGGGACCTGGCCCACACTCCCATGGCATGTGCCCTGACTGGGAATGGAACTGGTGACCCTTTGCTTTGCAGTCTGGTGCTCAGTCCACTGAACCACACCAGCCAGGTTTCAAATTTATTTTTTAAAAAGCTTATCAAAACAACTGTTTACCCAGCCAAAATTATCTTTCATTAAAAAAGAGATAGAGACTTTTAAGCATGAAAAACATGTAAGAATTTATGGCCATTAGATCCATACTACAAAGAAATTGTAAGGAATGTTCTCCAGGCAGAAAGAAAATTACATGAGATGGAAATATGGATCTATACAAAGTAAGGATGAGAACAAGAGCTGGTACTTTCATAAGTGGCTGTGTAAGATTTTTGCTTATTTATTTAAATATTATAAAATTGTCCCCAAATATTTAAGTAACCCTGAGAAAGAATAGAACTAACAAGAAACTAGAAAAACAGAAAGAAAAGTAGATAATGAAAAATTAAATGGCAGTTAAGCCCTAAAACAGTAATATTATATTTAATGTGAATTATGTAAAAATATTAATTAAAACAGATTAGCAAAGTGGACAAAATAAGGGTAAGATCCAACTATATGTTATAAGAGAAATTCAACTCAAATATAATGATGCTGATATGTTGAAAGTGAAAGATGGGAAAGAATATTTTCATGCAAATATTTATTCAAGGAAAGCAGAGATAGCTATATTAATATCAGATGAAGTAGATTTAAGAGCAATGCAATTACAGTTGACTCTAGAACAATAATAGGGCTTAGGGGTGCTGACCGTACAGAGTCAAAAATCATGCATAACTTTTGATGCTCTAAAAACTGATTTTTCTCTCAGTATCTGTGGGAGATTGGTACCAGGACCCCTGTGGTTGCCAAAATTAGTGGATGTGCAAGTTCCACATTTAAAATGGCTTGGGTCAGTGCACAGAGTCAGCCTTCCACATTCACAAATGCCAAACCACAGATCACAAACATTGTAGGCATGTACTGAGATAAATCCATGTAGAAGTGGACCGACACATTTCAAACCCTCATTGTTCAAGCGTCAACTATATAATAGACAAAGAGGACTATTATAAAATGTGTCAATCAATAAGAAGACAGAACAATCCTTAGTGTTTTTACACTGAAGAACGGAACTTCAAAATATATTAAACAAAAGCTGACAGCACTGACCAGTGAAAGAAAAACATACAATTATAATTAGAGACTTTAATACTTTTCACTAATTATTAAAACAAGTAGACAGAAAATAAACAAGGATATAGAATAATTCAATAACACCATCAACAAATACGATCTAATCTTCAATTACAGAATACTTCCCCCAACAGTTGCAGAATACATATTCCTTTCAAACACTCATAGAATATATACCAAAATAAGCCATATTCTGGTCATACAATAACCCCCAACAAATTTAAAAGAGCTGAAATCATAGTACAAGTGGTATTTGACCACAAGTTGGGAACCTGTAAAAGAGGATAACAGGAAAATCTCTCAGCACTTTGAAATTAAATATTTTTTGCAATAATAGATTCTAATAAAGATGAAAGAATTCATGTTATGCCAAGTACATTCCCTAACACATGGTATTAAAATAGAACCTAGTAATAAAAAATAAAGAGAAAGACCTCTGGAATATCCCCAAATATATGGAAATGAAATAACACACTTCTAAATAAAACACAGGTCAAATAAATTAAATGAATAATCAGAAAATGTTTCTACTACATTAAAATGAAAAGAAAATACATTAAAATTTTGAGGTGTCACCAAAGCAGTAATTAGAGGATACTTTATAGTTGTCATTGTTTATACTAGGAAAAAAAAAATGTCTTGAATCAACTCTTCAGTGTCTTCTTTTAAAAAAAAAAAACAACACAACAAAACTGAAAACTATACTAATGAGACAAATGAAATTCAAAGAAGTAAAAGAAATGACAAATATCAGAGCAGAAATAAATAAAATAGAAAATTAAAAACAATCCAAAAACAGTAGGACAACTTCAGACATTTTTGAATCATGTTTTCAGGGAATATTGACCTCTGAATTGTGTATGTTTTCCCAATACTTTCAAAATGTCATCCTTTGTCTTACACCTTGCAGAGTTCTGTTATATTTTTTTGTTCTTCATTATGTAAAGTTCCTTTCTTCTCTGTTTGCTTGCCAGATATTTTCTTCATCTTTCTTTATTTGCATTTTGGGTACTACATGTCAGAAACATTTTTCCCCCATACATTCCCTGTTTTGAATAAGTTTTTTGGATCTGTGGTTTATTTTCCAATAATTTTGGTAAATTGTTGGCTGTTATAAATTTTCTTGCAACCCATTCTCTCTTTTTTTTCTTTCTAGAATGCTAGTTACAGAGAAGACAGAGCCATTATATATTATCTCACAGCTCTTGGACACTCTGGTTTGTTTATATATTCATGATTTTATTCCTTTTTTATGTTTTATCTTGGGTAATTTGTGTGAGCAGATCTTCAAGTTTACTGCTGTTTTCCTCAGATGTACCCAGTCTGCTCTTGAGTTTATCACAGAAATTCTCTATTTCTGGTATATATTTCTATAGCTAGCATTTTCTTTTGATGTTTTGTGTAGGTTCTACCTCTTTGCTGAGTGTTTCCGTTTTTTTTTATGCAAGTTGCTTACCTCTTCCATTGGCTCCTTTGTCATATTAATCATAATTAATTTGTGGTTCTCCTCTGATATATCCAGCAACTGCATAATCTTTGAATCATTTTGTTATTTTTTACCTCGATAATGTTTTCTCCCCTGCTTTTTTGTGTACCTCATTAATTTTGATTTAGTAGCATATGCTCTGTGAAGAAGAACAGTAGGAAATGAGATATGGTAGTTATTCTTGGGGCACCTGTGCTTCTGTCAGACCATTAATGAGGATGGTGCTATTGGGCTGTTGTTACTTTATGTTTAGAAGGAGCTGATGGTGCTAGAAACTTTTTTGCAGGGTTCCTGCTTCACTCTCAGATTATAGTGGTTAGTGCATACGATTGCCACATGGAGGGCTTTCTCTATGGTCGCCCCCAACCCTGTCATTGGTGATAGGCTGGTGCTGCTCTACACAGTAGAGCTGGGAGGTATTCTCTATTTTGGATCAGAGGTGAGTCTTAGGGCCTTGTGTCCTTGGTCCTCATGGGTAGAGATCTCTCAGCATTCATGTCCCTCCTGTCCATTGCAGCCATAGGTCTTCTACCTATGATTAGGTCTTAGGTGGGAGGGATCTTTCTGCCCCATCATTAGCAGTAGTATATTTCTTCTTGATGTTGGTACTTATACTTGAGCCTAGAGATAGAGGGTTTTTCCTTTTGCCCTACCTCATCAACAATGAGACATTGCTTGTTTTGTGGGTTTGGAAGTGTATTCTACCCATATCCCAATGGCAAACACATTTTATTTCTATCACTCTACCAGTGGCAGTGGATTTTGTAAGAACATTGTGGGTGAAACAATTTGCTGTTGCTGTATCATCAGCTTAAAGCCTTTACACTCTACGGAGGGGAGGAGAGTGAAGCAGGTATAATATTATATCTGTCTTCCAGCAGTACCCAATCACACCCTGCACACCTGTGTCACCAAGTGTCATCTCTCCCCAGGCTCATGTCTTTTTTCCAACCTTTCTTGTGAGCACTGGCAGAGGCCTGTTGAAAATATCTTGAGATTATTTATAAACTTTCCCTGTTTCTAGTGCTCCTAGGTATGGCAAGATGATATGCTAGCCCACATTTTACTTTTAACATTTTATAAAAGTATCAACTGATTTTATGTTACCCACATTTATGGCAATCACCTCTTTCTCCCATACATTAAAAATGATATATTCCTTCTTTCCATGAAGGGGATTTTCACCTCTTAAAATACAGGGTTTCTAATTTCCTTCTCTGAGGGGCTCAATAAAAAGTATTCTTTTGTAGATTATTTGGTTTTTCTCATTTTTATATTGGGTATGACATTCTTATAACTTTCTATATCCTATGTAGAAGCAGAACTCTCCTTCTATATTTTATTTAATAATTTCATGAATTTTCAACAGTCTATGCATAGAAGCATGACCTCTCCATATCATATTGACCAGAAATTAGACCCTGATATTAAACAAAATTAAAACACATTAGCCATCTGGTGAAAAAGTAGAGTGAGGTGTTGTTTTGGAGGTAACACATTTTGAATGAAGATCATACTTTAGTGTGTTTGTAGTAGGATTTGTAATCATCTTATGCTTCAATGTTTTCTGAGCATTGCTTAAATGGAAATGATCCCTAAAACCAATTAAAATCAAATTAAATGAAATCAAAACTTACTTCAGCCCCTTTTCTAATTACACACAACTCCAATTGGCAATAATTTTATAAGTAGTAGCTCTTGGCTGCCAAGCTTTACTTTACCTTATATAATGGACAATGGTAAAAGTATTGTTCATTTATCTAGAGAAAATAACTCAACATTGGAATTCTTAGGAGCTTTTATAAATAGACATAACTAAATAGCCTCAGTTGTTATTTAGGTATTAATCTATTCTCATCATCCAGGAGTCAAAAGCATTTTCATAGCAATGAAGCACCTGTTTGAATATTCTTATCAAGCCCATCTTAATCTTACCACTACAGCAAAGAATAGTTAACTATCTTTTTCAGTGATAGGGTTGGTGCATTTAAAGTAATTCTGAGAGAATATCTTAAGGAAGGTACAGGTCAAGTTTATTATTAAAATCAAAATATGTATTGTATTTGTTATCATCTCTTTAGTTCATTCAGTCTTTTAACTAATATTTATTCATTATCTATACTGTGCAAAAGTCAATATTAGGTACAAGGGATAAACTGATGTGGACAAGTAGATATGGTAGCTGTTTACTTTTGCTTATTGTCCAGTGGAGGAAAAATGTGTATACAGAAAATCACACACTGTAATATACTACCATATGGAATATGTGTGATCATATGACTATTAACTAGGTAGGGAAACAGAAAATATGTCTCTTTTTGCTGGATTATTCACTGTAGAAAACTGGACTAGGCACCACAGTCATTATGTGTTATGCTGCCAACATCCAAAGAGATTTGAACTTCTTAAAATGGAAGGGAGGTTCTATTCGAAATCTAAAATGTAGCTGCCAGTTTCCTTATAAAATACATGTGGCAAAGTTTGCTAATTCATGTGGAATAGAATGCCTTTTTTTTTTCCCCTGAATGGGCAATATGGTTGATATATTGAAAGCAAATCTCAATCTCAAGAAGCAATCAATATAAAAGTAAGGGTGGCAGATATGCATAACAAAGTAACTTGATCTCAAATGCAATCACATATATCACAGGGTTATTTACTTTTATTTCCAGTAACTTAGACACTGTGTGATAAATAAGTCCACCTGAAGAAAGGCAAGCTGAACAGTGGCTTTCTCTCCAGGCTGGAAACTTCAAGTTTCTATGTTAGCTTCTGAAGTAAGTAACATATGATGGGATTAATACCAGCGCATAAAGAAAGTCATGTTTTTTTAATTTATCAGCTTATTATGATGAGTGAATTCACAGTGAATTACCAAGCATATACCTTGCATTTTCAAATAATTAGCTTCTGAATACAAGGAAGGTTCTTGTTGGATAACACTGCTTACAGTAAAAAGTGGATATATCTCATGGTACTTATATTCTTATATGTAGAAGGACAACAAATAATGAGAAGAATAAATTTTAGGTAGTGATAAGTGTTATAAAGAAAATAAAACAAGGTAGCTGAGAGAGAGATTTGTCCAGAAGTCCAGCCATTACTAACGTAACAGTAACAGTTTGGGGGTAACCTGGCAACCAAGGAGAGTGGACTGCAATGCACATGTGTGAACAATGATGACTTCACTATGCTAGTCAGTGGGGGTGGTAGATGCCATTGAGTGAGCATGTGCACTCTGTGGCCATCACATTCAAAATGACTGAGCAAGTAAAGGAACAAATCAGCATTGAACTTTGGCATTAGGCTTGAACATTACTCCATGGAAACTATTCAGATGATTCAGAAAGCTGCAGCCATGGGCAACTGGTGACTGGCAACTTCATGACAACAAATTGCCCACCCACTCATGCATCATACTTCTGTAGAGTTTTTTGGCAAAACATCAAATCACTCAGGTGACTAAGCCCCTCTATAGCCCAGATTTGTTGCCCTGCAACTTCTGGCATTTCCCAAAACTAAAATCATCTTTGAAAGGGAAGAGATTTCAGACCATCTGTGAGATTCAGGAAAATATGATGGGGCAGCTGGTGGCAATTGGGAGAACTGTATGAGGTCCTGAAGTGCCTAGTTTGAAAGGAACTGAGGTATCATTGTCCTATGTACAATGTTTCTTGTATTTTGTATCTTCTTCAATAAATATCTCTAATTTTCATATTACACCTGGATGCCTTCTAGACAGACTCTCTCTTTCCATATATATATGTATATAAGCATATAAATATATATATGGAGAGACATAGTCTGATATATATATTATGTATATGGCAGGAGCTGAGAATGTGTTTTAAATAAATTGGTCAGAAAATATGACTGTAAAGATAAAATTTGAATGGTATTTGAACTAGGCAATGAATGATGATGGAAACCAGCCTGCCCCCTGGAGGAGTATCATACCAGGTACAGGCAAATAAATATATACAATCACTGAACAAAAATATACCTAACTCTTTTAATTCGAAATAGAAAGCACAATTCAGTCCAAGTAAAGAGAATAAAGAGAAAGTGTTAAGATAGATATTAAGGTGCAGAAATAATTAAAGAGGTGATCTTGTACAGCCTTAGAGCATTCTAAGGAGTTTAACTCCTAATTACTAAAGGAAATCATTGGATACTTTTGTATAGAGAAATGAGGTGCTTTGAATTACAATTCAATCAACTTACCTTTAACAAACTTGTACTCGGGGTCATGTACTTTTTGTGAAGCTGAGAATGTAAAAACATATGACTTGGATCCTCTCATCAAGTAATTGAGTCTATTGGTGTTTTACTTTCAAGTAGACTAGTGAAACTCGGGCCACACCTGTTACTCCACCAATGTGTTTGGTTTCCCAGGCAGGGACTTGGAGTCATGGTATTGAAGACTAATATGTTTTAGACTTCTTAACAGCAATAATTTCCCTTTACCACTGCCTCTGTTTTCGTACAAGCTATAATTTGAATAGGTGTTATTATTGATTGTTGACTAATATAAGTTCTAGTGTTTTCTGTTTTATTTATTCTAGTTTAAAAAGAGCTGAATTCTTTAAAAGAAAACTAGAGGTATTTGCTAATGGTCTAAATAATTTTTTAGTGTGTAGGTAATTTCTGATGCATCTACTTAAATGCTATGAAAATATCTTTCCCTTCTCTGTCTTTACTTTTAAAAATACTTATAAATGACTAGCAATTTTTATGAGTCTCAGCAAGAAAAGACAAAGAAAACAAATGCTGTATTAGTATGCTTCTTTTTTTGGTTCTTAGGGGTTTTTTAGACAAAAATTTGCTTCACTACAAGAATATAAAATATTCTGCAAAGTACTGATATAATTCAAATTATGTTACTGCTTGTGTTTGTATTTTAATAATCAAGGAAGAGAATGAAAAAGATGCAGAAAAACTTCTTGAAGATAATAACTGGATGTTTCCCCTGAAGGCACAGAATAACTAATATAGTGGAGTGAATAAGAGATATTCATCATTTTCTCCCATTTGTAATTTCACATCAAGGAGAATGTTTATGGAACTTCAGAAGTAGCAGGTATAAAGTTTAAGAAAATAATGTTAAATTTAGTTGTCCTTTCTTCTTCTTCATCACATGTCATTACAAGTCTGCTTAATAATTTAGTACCCAGCAATAACTCTTTCAAAAATGTATATTTGTTTTCTAAGGGTTAGACAAAAGGCAAGGGAACACACTATACACTTCTAAAACTGTCATGCTAAAAGACATGAAGCTGTGCTCCACGCAACAGTACTGGTATGTAAAGTATAACATGGTAACTTTGACTATAATTTTAAATATAACTGCTTGCATAGTACAGTGGTCATGCAAATGTGCTTTCAGACTTCCTGCTACACACAGTCTAACTGACTGCAGCTGCTGGGCTCTGAGGTCCCTTGCTGCACGTGCACTGAGGACTCTTCCCAGGGGCATAGCCCAGCCTGTGCCTGAGCAGTGCAGTGATTCCACAAAGGACCCCTCTTTGGCATGCATGATACTCCTCTGAAGGCAAACTTTGAGTCAAGGATTTCTAACAATTCTGCCAAACCTTTCTCAATCTGCACAACCCTTGGGACCACCCATCCACCTACCTTCACATGGGCTCTCACTTGCACTGCAGTCTGAGGGCTGCTCCAGCCTCCCCAGTTTCCTCCTCATTTTTTCTCACAACTACTTCTTCTCATAAAGTCCTTGCATGTTTCACCCTATCTTTGTGTCTACAGAGAAGAGCATCCAGGCTAAAATAAGTAGTTAATTTTTTTCAGAATAATTTCATGTATATGATCAGTACGATCATAAGAGCTGTGTGAGAAAGGCAAAAGAAGCATTATTGTCATTTGACAGGGGAAAATAAGAGATGACTCAGTAGCATTCTGGAATACAGGTGATTCAAACATGACAGGCCATAGCCAGTCTCAACAAAAAGTATCATTCTTCAGTTATGGAGTCTATTTGGCATGAATCGAATATAAAATTTAACATTTAAATAAAAATGAACTAATAAATTCACTGGCCCCAATTTCCTTTATATGAAAAAGAATTTAAAGGAATAGTCCACAGGCATTAGATTTACCAAGTGGAGAAATGATAATAATACAAAGAAAAAAATACTAGAAGAACAAACAACAGTACAACATTGCATTAAATATTAAATCAGAATCAGTATTTTTCTGGTCAAGTCTATCCCATTTTTCAGTAATTGCAATCACCTTAACTTATCATTTGAATGACAAGTCATACCAGTGAGCACAGTGATCTTTAATAGAACTTGGTAGACATGTCACTACTGGTGGTCAGACTGGGCAATCCCGGGGGCCAGGCTTCCCTGGATTAGTGACCTCAGACAGGGTTTAGGAGGATTAGCAGAATCCACATGGCGGGCAAGGGGAAAATATCATACAAAAAATTTGTATGTGTACACATTTTATATCTCAAAAATATATTTAGTTTCTGTACTCTGCTTGCTTTTTAAATGTAATATTTAAGTATTTTCCTGTAACTTTAAATGTTCTTTGAAAATATGTTATTTTAATCCTGTGAGATGACACACACATAAATTGGGTAACTTGATCAGATCACACTGTTGAATTAGTGGGGGTGTAAGTGTTATCATCTTCATGGTGCTATCGTGATGGTCCATGAGCTGCATTTAGAATAAAGGCAAATGCATTGGAAGCATTCAACCAATAGCAGTAATTATCATTATTATTATAATAGTTGAGCCCAGTCTTTTCTTCTATACTTTTCTATGACATAATATTGTTTTAGTTATGCAGTTTATTTATTCCAAATAAAATATGTGTAGGTATTTTGAGGAATAACATATGATTCTTCACAATGAATTCTTCAAAAGAAAATAGTAATGTGAATGTAGTGAAAGTAATGTGAATATATAATATATAAATATATAATAATTTTTGTATATATATAATTAGCTTTGGATGGCACTGCATTTACACTGTTCCTCAAAGAGTTCAAGACACCTCAAGCAGAGCAAACAAAGGATGAAGACAGTTAGCTGGGTTATTCAGCCTCTTGGGCAAGACTTGTGGATATGCCCCTGTTTGTTGTAACCGGTTTTGAGGAAAACGCATTAAGATTAATCATAGTACTTCTTTAGTTCTATTATGCCTCTTTCAGAAGATGCTATAATAGGTTCACCTTTAAGAAATTATTCTTCTTTTCTATTAAATAACAATTTTTAATATTATTTTATGACAAATGTTACTTGAATCATAAGGGTGGGGAGTAATAACTATCTCAGTGAATCCATATAGAACCAAATTAGAAATTTGAAGAAACTGAAAATTCTATATTTGTCTCCAATACTTCTTGAGGACTATATTTAAAAAAGACAAAGAAAAAGTATGATGGAGAAATGTACACAACTTTCTAAGTCAGCTTTAGTTACTGTTTTGTCTGAATTTTACCCACAGGGTGACTGGCATCCATCAGTTTATCAATATGCTTCTATGAGACAGAAACTCCATGAGTTTATCTTGTTCTTCCAATAGCTTTTTTACTGATCAAGGTTCACATCATACCTTCTGACCTTCTACACAACAGATATGAGATGATCCCCTGTGAAGGTTACTGAAATGATTGGTAAGGGGTCTTTCTCAGGATCAGGCTAGCAGTAGCTTCTGAGAAACATGCAAGACCTGGAATTGTGGCAAGAAGGAAGTCAGACAAGGTACTGGAAATAGTAAAGTATAAGGAGGTGAAGGCAGAGGAAGAGAAAAGGGAGAGTAATTGTCCCACTTCTCATATCACATTTTTTACAGGGTCTGCTTCAAAGAGTGTGTATGCACTGTTTAGCAGCCTGAGTTCTGTCCTTCAAACACAGGTCAAATTACTGTGCCAGGCTGTTTTCCTTGTCAAATGTTTCACTGATTCTGGATTCTGTGGGTGATCAAAACTGGCCTAACAGAGTTGGTTCAGGCTTGTCTCCTGATCAATGAGGAGAAAATGATTAAAATATTCTTTTTGAATGATATGTATGGACTCACTGTAATAACTGCTGCCTCAGTATATGCTATTTTCTCCAACCTTCTTTTTCAAGTTAGAATCTGTACCACAATTAACAATGCCCATATTTGTAATGTGACCACAGAGCTGAGATAACCATTTAGTTTTAGACAATGACAAAGCTTGTGATAACCTGATTTATATAGCAACTCTTTTTTCTTATAAATTGAGACTTTTTAAATTAATTTTGTTAATGAAATGTCTTAGTTTTGTTGCTAGTTTTCCTTTATGTCATTTTCAAAATAATAAATCATCTGACATAGTAGGAGTCAGAAGCTAAGAAATGTGGGTCTGGTCACCAATAATGGTAACCAGTAACATGCCTTTAGTTCCGTTCTTACTCTCTGAGCTGTAACTCTTTGGAGTTAGATTAACTCATCCCTACAGTCCTTTTCAGTTGTTAAATTCTAATACTATAAAATGTTATCTTTTGTTCTTGTTCTCTAAAAACATAGGGAACTATATTACAACCTAGGCTATTACTAGGTTGTAATATAAAAAGTAGAGAGAAGCATAATATATTAAACAAATATGGAATAGAATTAGAGTGAATTCAGGTCTGGTGCTTTTACCAGCTGGCTGCAGGGTGGCAAATGAGTGATTTAAAATTTTCATCCTGATCTATGAAATGTAAATAACATCAATTTCAGAGCATTGATGCTAAGGAGGAAATAAGATACTTTAGAAAAAAATAAACAGATCACTCCATGAAGAAAAAACTTGTGGGACTGGAAGATAATGATTACTTATCCAATGAAGGACTTTTAATGTATCTTAAATCTCAGACTTGATTCCTTATAAATCACATCTGCAAGTGTACATTTTTATTGAGGAGTTTCATTTTATGTTTATTTTAATGTAGGATGGCTTTTGCCTTTGTGTTTTTGGTTTCTCAGAGATGGAGTCTTTTTGTTCAACTTGTACATGTTCTGGCCTAATAATTTTAGTTAATGTCCCTAAGTAGTCCTCCTCTTACCAGCCTCCAGATTGCCTTCAAGATACTTTTTCTATCTCTAATACCCCTTTTTATCCTTGACTTATTCCATCAGTTTTCACACTGCAGAATTATATTAAGGTTTGAATTAACCCCCAATTTCTCTATGTCATTAATCTCTAACCCAGTTAATTGCCATATGTCTGTTAGGACTCCAGTAACTATGAGGAATACAATTTTTTGCAGCATATCAATCACATTTTTGTTGCATTTATTAGATTTTTTAAAAAATTATATGTACAATCTTATACCATCACACTTTTTTGATCGAAGAACCATACTTTTAAATTTTTTTATTTCAGAATTTCAGTAAAGTTTTTAAAATATTACAGATAATTCCAGATACTATTCACCCATTTTTTTCTAATGTCCATATTGTACATAATCAGAGCACAATTATCCAACTAAGATATTGAGGTTTTCTGGGGTTTTTTAACTATTTATTTATTTTAAAGAGGAAGGGAGGTAGAAAAAAAGGAAGAGAAACATCAATGTGTGGTTGCCTCTCGTGTGCCCCCTGCTAGGGACCTGGTCCCCAACTTAGGCATGTGCCCTGACTGAGAATTGAACTAGTGACTCTGTGGTTCACAGACTGGCTCTCAACCCACTGAGTCACACCAACCAGGGCTGAGTTGGTTTTAAGTAAGCTACAGAGTTTATTTCTATTGTGTCTTTTTCTATTATCAATGAAATATTTTCTCTTCTAGGATCCAGGATACTGCATTGCATTGAGTCATTTTGTCTTTCCATCTATTCAGTTGTTTACCTACATCAATATAGAATTATAAATATTTATTTTATTCTATGAATTATTATGTAATCCCATTTTTTTCAAGCTTAATCATTGGAAAATCTTTCATGTTGTTTCCTGTGACCTTTGGTTATGTCCCAATTCTTTTTTGAGTTTTTCCTTAATTTCTCAAAGATAAGGAAGGATCATCTTGTATTTTCCCTACCCCATCCCTGGAATCAATTTTTTTTTTTCTCCAAGGACCCCTAATTTTTACTGTAAGATATTAGTGTTGAGAAACCAAGATCTGAGTGCTAGGGGCACTAATTGCTCCTGGGATGTCAATGTTTCTTTGCCCTCTCAAAGAAACATTGAACAGAGTTAGAAAACATAGGGATGTTGCTAATATATGTAAACACACACATTACGCATACAATACGCATTAAATTTTCATTTTGGTTCTTTCTCATTTATTGTATGGTAGAAAGGCAGGCTGTTTTTAACACTTTATACAAAGATTTCATGAATTGCTTCTCCTATATTAGAGAAATCTATAGTCAGATTTCTTGGAGACAATCTTTGAATCAGACATTCGAATCACCATGCTGGAAGTGACAGCTGCTATAGCTAACCTTCTGGAAGGTGTCTCAGCAAAAGGTGTGTTGAAGCCTCTTTAAAACCTGTAACATTTTAAAAGATCCATCTTTTTACCTAATGCCTATGAATGATAATAAAAAAGGAATCCAGAGATGTTATTGACTTGATTTTATTTGAGAAGGCTAAGTTTAGTGATTTCAAACTCCAACCTGAAATCCTTCTGTAGGGATTCAGAGAAATAGCTGCATTCTTCTCTTCTCCAGCTGACATTCTCAGGTACAGAAGCACGGACCTGTTGTCTTTCTGGGACCCAGGCAGCAACTGCCCTAACAATCATTTGTCTATATGTATGCATGTGTCTATTTAAATGTATATATTTAAAAGTCTCAAGTTCTTAGTAACACCTGTGATTCCAGTTCAGTGCCACCAGAGATTTCATTTTAGCCTGCCCCTTTTTGGTAACTTCTTTCTGCAGTGGGAGTGAGCTCACATTTTTCACAATGTATTTTCTTATTTGTTCAACCCTAGCATATATATAAAGCATTTGAAACTGCTGACCCATACCTTCATGAAAAACAAATTTTCTGACTAGAATATACTATTTTTGTAGAATTCTTTTAATCTTTAGCCTTATAGTGAAATGCTGTTTTTCCTTTTACTTGGGGGGGGGGGGGCTGGTATTTTTATTTATTTATTTATTTGTTTGTTTGTTTATTTATTTATTTATTTAATTGTTCAAGTACAGTTGTCTCCATCTTCACCCAACAACACCCTCCCCTGCTCCATTCATCCCCGCCTCCCACCTATTGGGAACCTCCCTGCCTGGTTTCAGAAGCTATAACCCTCCTATGGCCAAGGCTGAGTGAATGACCTTCGGATCATAAGCCACTAAGGTGACACAGTTTACCTCACTGACAGGGGTGCCACCTCTGCCCCCTTTACTTCACCCTGCCTGACCCCGGGCAGCTGACTGGTTAGCCAAAGATGGGTAAGATTTCTCAAGGAAGGGATGACCTAAGACAGGCTCAGTCATGAATGGGGCCCTCAAGGAAGGACTTCGGGGGGCTATAGCAAAAGGGGGTGATGGACTGTCACCCCTTGGCTTTGACATAGTCTGAGTGCTCATTCTGTCTGTGAGAAGTCTCATAATCTCTTGGCTGCCTTACTTCCCCTGCTCGAACTAAGCCTGAAACAATGACAGAGGGCAGTGCAGCCTGTGCTGGAAAGGGTAGGTTCCCTGGGTGATCAAACCTAAGAAAAAATACATAAAATCCTGTGAAACCTGCTTTGCTAAGAATGCTCTCAATTTAATGATAAGGGTCCAAGCAGGAAATGAGTTTTGTAGCCCTTTAGCTAACAGACCCTGACTCAAAATAAGCCCTTGTAGTTCTTTGTATGCTATCTATTGTTTGATCCTTACTGCCTGAAAATAATAATAATAATTAATAATAATAATAATAATAATAATAATAATGAGCTTCACCTGTATTCCTGTGCAAAATGAACTCAATAAAAACCCATTGGGGAAAGAAGTCTTGGCCCTTCTCCTTTGAGAGATCAGCCACCTTTCCTCCCCAAGCAGATCATGTCTTGGTAGACTTATTCTCATCTGTGGCAGCCAGGGGCAGGGGTCCCTGTGGGTAGAGGCCCCCCATGCCCACCTTCAAACCTACACCCTTTGTCTTTGTCCATATGTCCATTATACATGTTCCTTGGTGGCCCTTCCCCTCTTATCCCCTATTATCCCTCTCCCCCTTCCCTCTGGTTATTGTCAGTGTGTTCTTTATTTCAATGCCTATGGTTGTATTCTGCTTGCTTGTTTGTTCTCTAAGTTACTTAGGTTAGCTCTTTTACTCCCTGACCTCTTTGGTTTCACTGTTCTTGATTGGCAATACACTTAGCTTCATTGTTATCATTGGTAATCAGTTCCCTTCTTATCATAGTTGATTTTTAAATGCCACATAATAAAATTCACTAATTGCATGACAGACAATGTGTGGGCTTTGCATAAGTGCAGAGTTCTACATTCATGACCACAGTCACAATAAAGAACAGTTCCAAATATCAAAAATTCCCTTATGAGTCAATTATGAACAAGATGATGCTCCAGACACTACCTGCTAAGTAAGTCCTAATAGCCTATTTCTCCTCTGTCCTGAACCTTCAACTCTGAATGGGAAAGTGAGTTAGGAAAAGAAAACAAGACCCAACCAACCTTAGCCTTTTACCAATGAGCAGACAGGGCACAATCAGCCTTCCCAGGATCTATAATAACTTTATATCAAGTGAGAAGAGATGATTATTAGATGGGACTGAAGGTTGAAGTATCAAACCATCTCTGTTCTTTTCATCTATAGGTTAACATAGAAATGTTTGCAACTTTGCATTATTAGAAAATTAAAGGAACTATCCAAGGTTCAAGCAAGGAAAGGAGAGTAAATGAGTAGACTTTAGAGACAGTGGGAAGCAAAATGAAGTGTTTTGTGAATACACATCATGATTCCTGTATGTGTAGCATATTAGTATAATTTGTATAACAAGTACCACATTCCTCCTTTCATGTTTCTTTGTAAAGATGTACCATAACTGATTTTAGTCCTACTCTACAGACATGTAGATTATTTCCAATCTTTATTTGTTATGAATGCTTCTAAATGAATAACTTTATGTATGTCATTTTGAAATAGTATCTACCAGCAAGAAGCATTCAGGGCATGAAATGGCAGAGGTAGGCCTTGCCAAAACGCCCTCCGAAGAGTTGTAGCAATTTGTACTTTCATCACCAGTGTGCCCGTATCTTACAATGAACTATTGAAATGTTAATTTTAGTCATTCCGATAGGATTTTTAAAAGATACTTTTGTAGGGAATTGAAATCTTTTTATATGATTTGGAGCAATTATACAAATTTTTTTGTGAAATGTCATTCTATATTTTCTCTTTGCATATCTTCCTTGTGGTCTTGTTACTAATTTTGAGGAGCTCTTTTATATATTAGAAAATAATACTTTGAGGAATTTCCCACTAAGATGCTTGTAATTTGATTTTGGTTATGATCATTGTTAATTTTTTATAGTTTTTACATAATTGAATGTATTAGTATATTATATATAATGGGTAAAATCTCTCTGGCCCAATACGTATATATGAATATATTCCATAATTTCATCTAATACTTTAATTTCTTTATATTTTAATATCAGGTTTATTTAAAATTTGTGTTATATAGTATGACATACACCGGCCTTTAATTTTTTTTCAACTATCAGGTCTATTTCTCCAAACCATTTCACACATAATTTTAAATGAATTTAATTTTGAATTCACTTTGGACATTTTATGTTCCCAAATATATTTAAGCAACTTCTAAACCTTCTTGTCTGTTCTTTACTCTACATATTTATGCATCAGTATTTTATGTGGCAGACTCTGGCCAACAGAGTCTGCCTGTTGTGACTGGAGATGAGAATAAATGCACAGGAGACAACAGTCCTGTGGAGAAAAAGGGGATGGGCACGGCCACTCTCTCAGGTGGAGAGTGCCTGTGAATGCCTCGGCCACTCTCTCAAGAGGAGAGCACCTGGACCCTTGCCTAGACAAGCTTATTGGTTTTCTCAGGTCTTACATCAAAGAAAGATTTATTATCTGTTACATAGAATATTGTTGTCTACATTTTAGGTACAATCAAGGAAATGAAAATAACATGCAGAGGGGAATGGCAGCGAGCTGATTAGCTCTGTCCTTGGGAAAATTCACACAGGCTTTGGAAATTACCTTGAAGATAGACAATATACATTTGTTGTTTTAGACCAGGGTGATGGAGTTTTATCAAGAGTAAGCCATAACAGTCTGTATGCATTTTCTAGGCCTGATTCCCACGGGAAAACTCAGTTTGAAGGTCTGGCTCCTGCCCACCACTTTGCTTCTGTAGGTTTTCCATACAGAGCTGAGTTACATTTGCCAGACCAAAACAAACCAGTCCCCTACAATTTTACTATGTCAATTGCTGTTTACTTTATATTATATACATACATTTATATATGTAATTTTAAAAGGAAAATCAGATAAGATTAGTAGAGCTCTTTGATTCTATATAATACTATTCTCAGAATTTTACATTCTTCCTTTTTACTTCTTTTTTAAAAGATTTTATTTAATTAAATGAATCAATCAATTAATTTTATTTATTTATTTGTTTGTTTGTTTGTTTATTAGAGAGAGGGGAGGAAGGGAGAAAGAGAAGGAAAGAAACATCGACTGGCTGCCTCTTGCACACCCCCAACCCTGGACCTGGCCTGCAACCCAGATGTGTTCCCTGACCAGGAATCTTACTAGCGACCTCTTGGTTCTCAGGCCCGATGCTCAATCCACTGAGCCACACCAGCCAAGGCTCTTCCTTTTTGTTTCTTAACATTAGATTTTGAGTTATTGAAGTCAGAGACTGAGACTTGAAATATTTATATTTAACACAATGCCTAACATAATGCCTAATGCCAACACTGTAAGTAAATCATGAACTGTTTATTGAATTAAATTGTAGTTACTTGTTTTAAAATCATAGCACCACAACACTGATCCTTCACCTAGAGAATTAGCTAGGTGATGACAATCTGAAATTTTGGGGCTAGATACCTGCCAGACAAAAAAGCATTGAAGACTTGAGATAACAGAAGCTCACAGAACTGGGATAATTTTGATAATAGCAGAGGCAACTACATTTCTGGAGAAATGTTAGTTGAATTAATGTAAAAATTTGAAACCCACAGCTCCTTAATAGTAAAGTAATAATAAACATTTGCATTCTATTACATTACTTGTCAAGGATAAGTTCTAAAAACTATCCATTGTTTTTCCTGAATTTGCATTCATTTCCCTTTTTCTGAAAACAGGGCTCTCACTTATCTTCAAGAATCCCCTTTTCCATTATCAGCTTACCTGGTTCTTTTTGATATGACTTGAACTTTTACTCTAAAGTTAGACATAAAATCCAGGCTTTGTTAATCAAGTCCCAATGCTTGTTCACACCCAATGGTTGTTACTATAAGACACACCTAGGTTTTAGAGGAAGAAAATAGGAAAAATATTTTGAAGCAAACAATGTGGTAAAATATTTAATAACATAAATAACATAGGTTGCTGCCCCACCCCACCCCCACCCCCAGTGAGCCAGGTAAGCTACATTGGGACTATAAGATGCACTCCCATTTTCTTCCCAAATTTGTGTTGGAAAATTGCATCTTATAGTCCAAAAATATAGTATATATTGAAATAGAGGGAGGACAGTTAGAAATATTCAAGTACTTCTGTTGAAATTAAAGAACAGAGAAAATTTGCTTTCTTACACATATGCTGTGAAAATGTAGGACTGGAGTGCTGAGGGCTCATCATTGGACGAGACTGTATGAAAATGAAAGCTAAGCTCGAAGAAGACTAAATCAACCCAGCAGGGGGGCGGGGAAGTACTGCTTCAGATGGCATCACTGAAACCCCTGGATCCAGCTGTAAGTTAAGTTTTCATTTAGGTATGCCAATAATTACAAACAAATCTCAAGTCTATGACTAGAATTTATTCTCACTTGAAACTGAACACTTTGATCAATATACACTATTCCTAGGAACACATTTGAAATACTTCTCAGGTTATTTTGTTCATGGAGGCATGCGTGTATGTGTGCATGCATTTGTGTATATTTTCTTTGCAAAATAGATTGTATTTTTTCCTAACTACTCAATGGAATCCTCTGAACAACCTGGCAATGTTATATAAGTTACTTGTCTGCATAATTTTTTAAACAGTATGTATGGATTTTCTTCTTCTTTTCTTTCAAGAATTTGCATAAAATCTTTCTTATCCTTTACAGGGATCTGAAGAAATATAAAGCTGGCAATTCACACCTTAAAATTCAGCCCTGTGAAACTTATCTTTTTTTTTTCCTTTTTTGAGTTAATTTTCCATTTGTACACATAGAATAATCCTAAAATATCTATAGATTTTTTTGAAGTCTCAAACAAATATATATATAGCAACAGCATTTTGGAAGGTATGTGGAGAATTAGATAATTATTCAATCTTTCATACAGAAACTGTTCCTACTACTGTTAGTCACTTACTTAATCTTTTATGCATGACAACATGAGGAAGGTCTGGGGTAATAAAAAAGCTGAAATCAAAATGAAACTGTGCCAGAGATGCTGGCAAAAGAACAATGTTTAGAGTTTTAAAACTTGATAGCAGTTTACAACAACAGCATATGATTTGTGATGGTGTAAGTTTTACACGTGCTCCTGGTCAGAGATTTACCAAATTGGTTTTACTTTGTGCTTAACACTGAGTACCAGTTCAGCCAGACTATGTGACTGCAATGCTCAGGACACTTTTCCCTTTTTCTTTTTGTAGGCTGTGTAAAAGGAATGGAAAAAATATTTGAGTACTTATTGATTTCCAAAAGTGCACAAAAGATACCCAGTCAGGGATGTATGTTAAAGCACCATATTTGTTTTTATTTCTCCATCATAAGATACAGTTTTCCCATAAGTCTGCCGTGGTGTTTGTGCCCGCAGGCCACCTGTCAACCCCTGTGACAGAGGCACAGTCAACCTCTGCCACATCTTTTGATCAAGTAAAACAAGCCATTTAAAGAAAAAGGAAATGAAAGATAATGAATAACGATGATTGTGTTCTCCATTATCTTTGGTTTTAAAATTTATTTTGCTGTGGTCTCAGGCAAGTTGTTTGCACTATGAAGTTATCCCAATGTTATGTCATCAAATGGTGAAGGAGACCCGCCAGCTATCACAGGGAGCATCCACACTACATCAGCTGTCCTCTGGCAAACACAGCACAAACACATTCTTTTATCTTAGACCTGCTCCACCAGAGAAGCAGTAATTGTGTGCTTTTCTCTGTGAAAAGTATGAGTTTGTGTGCTTTAGGATTTTTGCATATGATGTTGTTTCCTGAAAGCTTACATAAGACCCATTTATACTTTAAAGGTCCCCAAAAGTCAATATATTTACAGGATGCTCTATAGACTATATATTAATTTTTATTCTTTAATATATTTGTGGTATTTGTAGAGATTTAAAAAATAAAAATATCAGAAGTTAGGAAATTACAAAGTTGAAAATAAGATACCTTTGCAATTATCAATGTATGTGTTTTACTGTTTTAGTTTCTTAGATGATGCAGTATGGGAGTGCATACTGGATCATAACAAAGGCATGTTGCCCTGGCTGGTGTGGTTCAGTGGATGGATTGAGCTCTGGACTTTGAAGCAGAGGGCTGATTCCAAATCAGGGCATTTACGGCAGGGTCCCAGTAGGGGGGTGCATGAGAGGCAACCACACATTGATGTTTTCCTCTCGCCCTCCCTTCCCCTCTCTAAAAATAAATAAATAAAATATTTTTTAAAAAACAATTCCACTTAAAAAATTTTAAAAAATAAAGTCATGTAGGCATAAATTGTAATTATGTGGGGAAAATGCATAGAAGAAGAACTCCCATCTGTCTAGAGCATTTAAGTATCTGTCTGATATATTGATATGGTCCTAAGAAATGTCCCTGGAAAAATGCCCCCTGTCCACAGGAACAAGAGGTTCTCCTTGTTTACATACATGCTCAAGAGCTTCTTTGTCTCACCTCCTCAGCTTACCTTATTTTCTTTCAAACTCATAAAGAGGTTTATGAAGACTTTCCAAATATTCTAGTTTTGGTGATAATAATAATATGGCTAAACTATTAAGAGATTTACATTTCATGAATAGTTTCTTTTTTTTAAGATTTTATTTATTTATCTTTAGAGAAAGAGGAAAGGAGGGAGAAAAAGAGGGAAAGAAACATCAACATACAGTTGCATCTCACATGCCCCCTACTGGGGACCTACCCCACAACCCAGGCATGTACCCTGGCTGGGAATCAAACCCATGATCCTCTAATTCACAGGCCAGCACTCAATCCACTGAGCCACACCAGCCAGGGCTAAATAACTTCTTTAATTAAGTCTTTTTATTCTTCTAGAACAATGGCTAATATACCACAGATTCATCTATTTGCCTAATTAGTGAGGGGCAGATACAAGGGATATAATAGAAATAGTTTTTTTCCTGAGGAGATTGTTTCTCTAGTCTGTTATTAGAAAGCAAAGGAGAGAATTAGATTGAGTCATGATTATTTTGGAAGCTTCAAACAAAAGACAACAAGAATACAAAAACCAAAGCAACCATAATTTGTTTTAGAGGTGCACAGAATAATTTACAGGTAATACGAAAAGTTTCTTTTTAGCAAAGAAAATGAAAAACTGTTACAGGATTATGCTTATCTTATGTAATTATAGAAGAAAATAGGCACAAGTTATGCAGAGAGACATTTTTGGCTTAGAGAGCATTATCTAAAGATTTTTTGCATGATTGCTCAAGACAAACAGTAAGTTTCCTCATAGCAGAATTTTTCAAATGCTAGCTGGATCAGCCTTCAAAGAGGAATGCCATGCAGATCTTCGTATGGAATATGTTGTTTCCTTCTTTAGAAGAATACAAATTTTAATATTTACTGAGTGCCTATTATGTGCAAAAACATTAGTTGATCATTTTTTTATGTTATTTCATTTGATTCTCACAACCTTTGCCTGTTGAAATGAATATACTGAAAGAGAAGAGATGGAATAAAGATTGGGCAAAGGAAGATGTTGGGATCTGAACTGTCCCTCCAAGGCTTGAGCTGACACTGTGGACTGAGACTGAGATGGCCCTGGAGACATCCTGATTTGAAGCAGCTGTGCAGGTCTTTATATCCCCAAGCGAATCAGCCACTGGAAGAGGGCTGTCTCAGCGATGATGCACGACTTTTGTGGAGGCAGCTTCCTGTAGCTTGGGCAACTCCCGAAGGAGCTGGACAACTGGCACATGGGAGAACATATCCTTCAGTTCCAAAAGGGGCATCTGAGGACGGCCACTGCATCCATGGCACCAAGGCAGTAGCGGAATATTATACTGAAATATTGCCGATCACATCCTTTCCACTGGCTATCACAAAGTACATTTCTTCAGTGCCCACCAGTTAAAAGGAACCTGTCCAAATGAATACTGTATGTTATTGATGGCTCATTATGATGACATTTTAGATTGTGTGTGATTAGTGTCATGGACTGAGGAGACTTGGTTAAATTTTATCATTTAACCAACACCTCTGTCACTCTTTCACATAATAAAAATCTGTCAGCTTTAAGTGCCAGGTCTTATTCTAGGCACTGGAGATAGGGAAAAAAATAAGTCATGTCATGAATATTGATAGGTATTTATTTGTTAAGGGAATGAGTGACAGGGTGGGGAAGTGAAAAATTAACACTTTTACTTTTTTCATACTTGCTCTGAACCAAGCAAAGTTCTAAATTCTTTGCATATATAAATGTTTTAAACTCTTCCAAGATTGTTATGAGACAGGCACTACTGAAAGTTAGGGCACTCTGGCCCAAGGAGGTTGTGGAACTAACTATAACTGCCTACATACTATGGGTTGTGAGAAGCTGGCATTTCAACTCCGTCTGCCTCCCTAGTCTGTGCTCCAATCCACAGCTAAGTGTAAGCACTAGTGAGTGTAACTGCTGTGCATCACAGTGTTCATAAAGGTTTTCTGACGATGGCTGGCACTGCTTTCCTTAATCCAGTGATGGAGAGTATGTGAGTTACTAGGAATTATGCACTAATTATTTAAAAATTAGTATGAAAAGGTTTTATTTTTCCCTCACAGAATGTAAATATCTTTATGCAGTTTAATCCATTTATATTAATCATTCATCCCTAAAAACATTTGGGTCTGATGTTTCTGAAGATTTCCTGATTGCCTCACCTGACACATAGGATCTTTTTGTGATGAGATCTAGAACACAACAGTCACTCAACTCTTTGGTGACATGGTGTTGGATTAGGTGACAAACTCTTCTTGGTTTGCCAGGAAATAGCCAGGACTTCCTCAGGTTTAGCATCAAAGATCCTCTCTTGGGAACTTCCTCAGTCCTAAGCAAATTGCAATGGTTTCTGACACTGTATTTTACCTTTATTCTTGTTGCTGATATTATTGCACCCTATGTCATGGGGAAAACCTTTGATTGAAAAAGTCCAGTTAATTGGCTTCCAGCACAAAAATAGAGGGGAGAAGCGTTAAACTGAGAACTACACATTTGGACCTCTTTCAGGAGAGGACTTGAGAGTGAGGAGGAGAGAATTAGGGATCTCCAGGGTTCACACTGCCCCGTGCACCCCCTGCAGTGCACTGCAGCCCGGCTGAGTGTAGCTTCCACAGCTAGGAATTCTCAGGACTGCCTCATAGCACTTTCCTGCTTCCTCCGGGTTCTCATCCCTCAGTCCTCTAGATTAAAAGACACACACACACACACACACACACACACACACACACACACACACGGAAAAAAGAAACTTACATTATTTTTTTCTGGGTTTACCATTTGTGACTAATTTCTAAGCATCAGTAGTTAGGATTATTCCTGCCTAAAATTCTAAGCAGAGGCCTTCATAAAAATAGTTCACGTAATGAGTTTTATAAGCCCTGTTTCATTTTAACCTGCCATATTCAAAGTAAAGCAAAAAAAAAAAAAAAAAAAAACATTGTGTATTTATTTAAGCTGCATGATGTCAGAAATGATTTAATGATTATAATGCCTTATTATTAGAAAAAATAAAATAACTTATTAGCAACACTTGTCAACAAAATAAGAATTCTGGTTAAAGAATGTTGAAAGGAGTGTTTCAAGCCAAAAATCAATAAAACATACAAAGACATGAAAGATGACTAATGAGAAAATCAAGCCCGTCATAATTTGATGAATGCCATCAGAATGTGTCAAAACTCACTGTGTATTACCAGATGAAAAAAAGTGAGAAACATGAAGAGAAACTAATTAGGGGAAAAAAATAAATAACAGCAAAAGCAACTTGAAAATGGCTGATGAGACAATTACACCGAATAGTCAAAGGTCTGAAGTTATTGATATTTGTTTCATCAGTGACACTGGGGAATCAAACACCAGAATTAAGTATACCAGTTGAATATATGTTGGAATGACTTTGTTTTAAGTTATGTTGAAGGAGTGACATAAGTTCTGCTATATTGATAATTTCTCAATAAGCTATTACCCAGGGTTACATGTATTAGCTCTTGACTTGAAAATTTTAGAGGATAAATGAATTCAGCTATATGTATTTAGCATTGTGTCTCCTTGAGTTTTCATTATATTTTCAGACCAATTACAATTTAATGCAAGATTGATGAAAGAGAATTTGTGAGAGGTATTGCTTTTCTTTTCTTATAGGTGATTATTATTAGTAGTATTATTATTACTTTTGTCCCACATACAGACTAGAAATTGCATCTTGTAATTTCCTGCTCTGATTGCTTCTGAAATGACATAGACTCGGGCATGTACATAGTATATTGGACTGTCAGGGAAGTCTGTGATACTATGTGTAAGCCTGAGCTACTAGGTATCTCCTCTGCTTCTGAGTAACCTATTTTTGTGTGTCTGGTCAGAGGTTGTGCTCAAGTTCCTTGTGCCAGTGATGTTTCAATCCCAATCTTTTCTAAGCAAACTATTGAGAGTGTGGTCTGATTTTTGTTTGCTGCCTACAGTAAAATGTGAGAGGAAAGAGGTATATTGAAGGGCAAATTGTTCAGTAACAAGGAATTAGGACATGATAATTGCAGAATTCTTTGGCTATCTCAATTGCAAAGAGTACTAAAATTAATTTATTACTATGATAAGATGCTTTGGGAAGAGAGTCAAGGGTGTGGCTAGATAATAATTTTTTAATGTCTCAGAAGGATTAAAAGGTCTGAGCATTCAGTCACTCAGAGGCTTTGCAGGGTAATTAAATATATGACATATAAATCCCCTTGGACATCTCAGCAGAAGCTAGGAATAGCTATGAGATTATCTAGGAAAGATCTGTGGAAGAACCTTTGTCTAACCACATGAATCCATGTGGTACACATGGGAGATACACAAAACACTTGAGAATTTTCTACTAGCAGAAACACTGTCAACTTGTATTGAAAGGCATAGAGAGCCCTGGCCTGTGTATTTCAGTTGATTGGAGTGTCATCCTGTAACTGAAATGTTGTGTCTTTGATTCCCGGCCAGGGCACATAATGAGGTTGTGGGTTCAGTCCCTGGTCCAGGCACTTCCAATCCCTGGTCTGGGTGCATACAACAGGTAACCCATCGATGTTTCTGTCTCACATTGATGTTTCCATCTTTCCCTTCTTCTCTCCTTGCCTCTCTCACTCTAAAGGCAATGAAAAATTGCCCCTGGGTGAGGATGATAAAAAAATAAAAGATACAGAGAGAAGAGGAAATGAAAGGGGATTGTCAAATTCTCAAAATTCTATGGGCATGAAACAGAATGATAAAATTGCTGAGCTCCAAACACATGCTATCCTTCATGAAAAGGATGAATAACTTCTATAACAGAGCTGTGAACCCAGTGGGTGAAACTTTCAAACAGTGAGTATTATTCCCAAGATTTGAAATGTAATTGTTTCCAAGCTGGGTTTTGAAATTGCTTGGGACAGGTGATACCTTTTTTTCCCTTTGTTTTCTTCTTTTTTGACAGGCAATCTTTATAACTGTTCATCTGTTTTATACCACTATTTTATTTTTGGAGCAGATAACATGTTTACTAGTTTTACAGGTCCACAGATAAAGAAATTTTTTTCTTTGAGTTGGATTATACTCACAGTCTTAACTATATCCCACCTAGTTAAGTTAGATAATGAGATCTAGGACTTTTATATAAAATTTTGAATGAGTTGATGCTCTAAATGGTTGAGACTTTTGGTGACCTTGGGATAGTGGATGTATTTGCATGTGGGATGGACATGAATCCTTTGGTGTCAGAATCTGGACTGTAGTAAACATAATAATAGCCCCAAATAATATTTCTGCTTTAATCCCTTGAATCTGTCAATAAATTATACCAAATGGCAAGGGGAAATTAAGTTTGCAAATGGAATTAAGATTGGTATTACGTTTACATTAATATAAAGGGAAGTTATTATGGATTTTTCTGGTGGGGACAATGTGTTGCAATTACAGCATTGCTTAGGTGTGAACAGGGGAGAGAGGCAGGAGAGCTGGTCAGAGTGATGCAGTGTAAGAGAGACACTACTGTTTTTGGTGATAGAAAGAGACCATGAGCCACAGAATGCAGATAGCCACTAGAAGCTGGAGGAATGTACATTTGCTAATACCTCAATTTTAATTGGGTGATGTCTGTTTTAGATTTCTGAACCTCAGAACTGTAAGATAATAAATTTATGTTATTTTAAGCCATTAGGTTTGTGGTAATTTTTTACAAGAGAAAACTGCTGCATGCTTCTAGAACACTGGATGGTTTTTGTTTGTTTTTAATAATTTTCATCAGTTAAATAGTCATTTTGACAGAATCCTTACAGTTCTTCTTTCTATTGTTTCAAAAATTCTTTCCAGATATTGCCTCTCTTCTTCATGTATAAAAGTCACTTTTTGTTGGTATAGAATTCTGAGTAGATAGTTATTTCTCTCCACTACTATAAAATGCCATTGCACTGTCTTCTGATTTGCGTATTTTATACTGTTACACCTAGCAGTCTGTTGCAATTCTAATTTTCATTCTCTGGCAGCTTCCAAAGTATATTCTTTATTTTTAGCTTTCATCAGTTTGTCAATAAGGTGCTTATACAGGCGTGTGTGGTTTGCATTTATACCTCTAGTGTTTGCTGAATATCTGAGATCTGTAGCTTGTAGTCTTGACCCTTTTCTCTTCAAATACTTCTTATACTTTATTCTATTTCTTTTTCACTCCTGGGATTTTATTTTTTGACATATTAGATATTATCCTAGATCTTTGGGATACCTTGGTTTATTTTCTCACTTTTTTTCCTCCTTGTGTGTGTTTGCATTCTTTCTACTGACCTATTTTCATGTTCAATGATTTTTTTCTTTCCTGTGTTGAATTTATTGATGAGTTCATCAAAGGCTGAATTCACTTCTTTTACCGATCTTTTCTATTTGATTATTTGTTTCAGTTTCGATCTCTTTGCTCCATATGTTCATGCAGGTTGTCAATCTTTTTCTCTATAGACTTTAATATATTAGTCAACTCACAGTAAAATTATATATATATGTGTGTGTGTATATATATATATTATTTATTTTAAATTTTCTGTCTGACAGTTCCAACATCTGAGTGATGTCTGAGTCTGTTCAGTCAGTTACTTTGTCTCTGAACAATGTGCTGTTTTTTCTTATTTGTGAGTCTTGAGACCATTAGTTGACGGCTAGAGTGCGGAGACCGAGGTGTATAATATTCATGCCTGGAAATGTGGGACTTCTTCTTTTTCAAAGAATAGTTTGGCAAGTTGAGCTATGCTAGTGAGAAGATAAGCTACATTTATTATTATTATTATTATTATTATTATTATTATTATTATCATTATCATTATAAGTCCCTTTATTGTGCTTACCTTTATTGTGCCCCCAACTTTAAATATTTCTACTTTTGCCATTTGTATATTGTCAAGGCCAATTTGCTACAGAATCCATGTCTGCTCTATTCTTTGTTTTAGATTTTCTTTTTGCACTTTTATTTTTTTCAGAGAAGATGTTTCTTCACCATTCTGCCCTTCCCCTCATAGTAGACTGCTGTTATTTATCATGCAACAGTTGATAACCTGGCAGGTGTGAGTGGAGGGCAGACACCCTCTGGTGTTCTGGTTCACTTTTAGTTCCGATTCTCAAGGGTGTGCAGTTCTCTCTGGTGACCCTGTCCCTTCCCCAGTGCATAATCTCCATGATCGGAGTCCTGAATATTTTTCTGCCCTTTCTCATGAAGAAAGGTTTCTTTTTAAATTCCTTTCATCTAGATGCAAAGGCTCTTTATCTGTACCCTGGGGGCAATGTGTTTTACTCCAATGTGTTTATGTCAGTGGCTCAGATTTTTGTTTCAAAGAGCCAGTGGGGGAGGTTCTGAGTGGAAGGAAGTTCCTGCCTTTCCAGAATGAAAGTCCTCTCCCCTGTGCCCAAATAGGGGCGGCTCCCCTGTCTCTGACTTTGACTCCAATGTCTCTCATGATCACCTCTTGAGGTTTGTCGGAACAATGTTGCAAACGAGCGTGAATTATCTTTGTGCTTTTCAGTTCCTAAGTATTCTATACCTTTTCATCTGTTCATGTTCATTTGGCAATTTGTTGAAATGTTAGCTGAATTCTTTCTTTCTTGCTCATTGACTTACTACATCAGCCCTGGTTTAGATGTGTGCTGTCTCTCTTTGGAACTTGTCTTTCGACTGATTTTTGGTTAGTTTGTTGCTTTCTGACCTCAGTTCTCTAATGAGTTTAAGGAAATGTTGATTTATATACTATCCTACTTTTCATGTTGCTATCGTGTGAGTGAGACACTGTGCTCTTGCCAGCATTATCCACCTAAGTAGAAGCTTGAACTCTTTCCCCTTGTCTGGAAGGTTGTCAGTTTTGGTACAGAGACATATTGAAGCCAACAGCAAATCAAAACAGGCTAGAAATATTAGAATTTATCTTTTAGTTAAAATTATTAAATTAGCCCTTCTCAGTAGTCATAGCTGCACTGGAATGCAGTCACGTCCTGGAGCCAGTAGACCTGTCTGGACAGCAACTTTCAGAAGGCATACTCTGCGTAAGATAACAGAAGAATGTAGCCTGTTAAGCATGAAATATATAGCTCTGTTCTTTTCTTTCTAATCTTAAGATAATGTCACTGACTTACAACCACAAGATGTCTTACAGACGTATCCTTGTGTTTAAGTATACCTGGCCACAGTCACATAAACCCAGACAGAATGGGGCCAGGAGCTGATTAAAGCAGATTTTTAAAGCTTACATAGGAACTGGCCAAGCAACACAGCCCAGGACCCTTGAACCACTTACTGATAATTACTCATGACTTTTGCTCTGTAAAACCCCTTGTCTGTAAACCATACAGGAGTTTGACTTTTTCCAGCACAAGCTGCTTGTTCTCCATTGTGCAATGCTATACAATAAATGCTACTTTCTTTCATTGTTCACTGGTGTCAGCATAATTGGCTATTGCAGCGCTAGGGGAACAAACTCTTTGTTTGGTTACAATATTTGATTCTTATAGAATGCTTGTCATTATGAAGCTAAGCTTAAAGCAAACTGTAGGGATCATTCTTGGAATTCACTGTCTTATTTTCAGATAAACTCAAAGCAATATAAGTAATGGTATAACGTCAAAGTGAGATGCCAAGTTCTGTAAAATAGACACCGAGTTCAAGGTGAGAGCAAAATAAGCTAGTTACTCCTGAAATCCTCTCTGTCTTTGCTTTCAGACTGACTTAGTAAAAAATATACTTCTTCCTTCCTTGAGAAAGTCTCACTCTATAAATTTGTTTGCCCACCTTAATGCTAATCTTTCTTCAGAGAAGGAAGGAAGGAAGAAAGGGAGGGAGGGAGGGAGGAAGGAAGGGAGGAAGGGGAAAGAAAGAGAGAAAGTTAGGGAGTTAAAAAGGAATGAGGAAAGAAAAAGAATCTGATATTTGGCAAGCTTTTTTCCAGAGACAGAATTTTAGCCCCAGTTGAGGAGGAAGATTTTCGACCTTGAGGGACCTACAGGCTAAAGGTGTACTTTATAATATATTAGTTTTAAATAGATAGAATGAGGTGACCTATTAATGCACTTCCCTTAGCTTTATAGGTTGACAGAGAAATTTTTCCATAAACATATCTTATATTTTCATCAGTAGTTTATTATAAGGACATATTTTATTATAAGCTCCACAAGTGAAGTTGCCATCTCCATTCATTCTTTTCTAATCTTAAGCCATACATATTCAGATTCATTAGACCATGGGTATAAGCACTATCCCTACACAGACATGAGTGTTGTTCATTACATACTGATATTATTAGTCCATTTGTAACATTAATTGCCAAAGTTGAAAGTTTATGAATTGGTATTAGTTGTGGTGATGTTTTTTTCATTTCACTTTATACGTTAAATTGCAGTCATTGAACAGTGTACACATCATGAATTTCTAATGGGTAGAAGCTGAATTAATATGCTTGAAATTATTCATTTTCCAGTTCAATCTAGAATTTCAGTGCATACCTTCAACTCACCCAGATAGTATTGTTCAAGTAGGGATGCAAACTCAAAGTTCGCATCTGCAGCAGTTCCTTGATGATGTAAAGCACTGACGACTAAGTTATTTTCCCCCTGGGCTATGTCTGATAGCTCTCTGTTACAGATGTCAGGGGCATGTTGCTAATGCTTTTAGCTTGTGGAGTTCTTTACATCACATCTAAAGTTTGATAAAATCTATTAAAGAATATTTCTCTATTTCTACTTGATTGACTTGATCACAAGTCAAAACTGATCATATATGAGATGCCTCAGATTTTACTTTTCTAAAAAAGAACTTCTTAATATAGTGATTTCTTCATTATCTAACTAGAAGAAATCAGTGTAGATAGTTCCATGTTATTAATGTTTTAAGTGGAAACAAACAAATTGATGGCAATAGAGTTTTCTCAGGAAAAAATAGAAATATTTAGCTTCAACTTCCTTCCTTCAGCGTCTTCCAGGGTCCCACTCATTGTTGAAAATGGACGGTGTCTATCAGTTTGCCTGCCCTTCTCACTTTTCTAGGCTTATTGATTCTCACCTACCACAGGAAAGATGGGTCATTTTTTTCTCTGTTTATTTGCTTATTTGTTTATTTTAAATAATAGTCTTTTTCAGCTCCTGGAATTTTATAACAAAGATCCTGTTCTTGTCACAGAATAGTAATAGGGCCTTGAAAATATAAATTAAAAGAGTACTGATAATTTGTAGAAACAAAATGGTAATTAACAAAATTCTAATTAAGATACCAAAGCCTTCTTGAATTTATTTATTTTAGTTTATAAGTTATATTTTATTCATTATGCAATTACAGTTGTCCCAATTTTACCCACTTCCTCCCTTCCACACAATACCTCCTACTCCCCCAAGCAATCCCCACACCGTTGTTCATGTTCATAGGTCATGTGTATAAGTTCTTTGGCTACTCCATTTCCTACACTGTGCTTTACATCCCCATGGTTATTCTGAACTACCTATTTGTACTTCTTAATCCCCTCACCTCTTCACCCATTCCCCCACACAGCCATCCTATTTGGCAACTATCCAGACCCTCTCCTTATCCATGATCTTGTCTCTGTTCTTCTTGTTTGCTTAGTTTGATTTAAGATTCAATTGGTGATAGATATGTATTTATTGCTATTTTATTGTTCTTAGTTTTGATCTTCTTCATCTTAAATAAGCCCCTTTAACATTTCATATAATGGTTTGGTGATGATGAACTCCTTTGTTTTTTCTTGTCTGGGAAGCTCTTTATCTGTCCCTCGATTCTAAATGACAGCTTTGCTGAGTAGAGCAATCTTGGCTGGAGGCCCCTGTTTTTCATGACTTTGAATATTTCTTGCCAATTCCTTCTAGCCTGCAAAGTCTCTTTTGAGAAATCAGCTGACAGTGTTATGGGAACTCCCCTGTAAATAACTAACTGCTTTTTTTCTTGCTGATTTAAATATTCCCTCTTTATCTTTAACCTTTGGCATTTTAATTATTATGTGTCTTCAAGTGGGCCTTTTTGGGTCCATCTTGTTTGGGACTTTCTGTGCTTCCTGGGCTTGCATGTCTATTTCCTTCACCAAATTAGGGAACTTTCATTATTTTTTCAAATAGACTTCCAGTTTCTTGCTCTTTCTCTTCTCCTTCAGGCACCCCTATGATATGAATGTTGGTATGTTGGAAGGTGTCCTTTTTAAAAAAAAATTTTTTTCTTCTTGTTATTTTGATTGGTTGTGTTTTGCTTCCTTACTTTCCAAATCACTGATCTGATTCTCAACTTCATCCATTCTACTGTTGGTTACCTGTACATTTTTCTTTATTTCAATTAGTGTACCCTTTGTTTCTGACTGGATCTTTTTATGCTATTGAGGTCCTCACTAAGTTGTTTGAACATCCTCATAACCAGTGTTTTGAACTCTGTATCTGTATCTGATAGATTGCTTATCTCTGTTTTCTTTAGTTCTTTTTATGGAGTTTTATTTTGTTCTTTCATTTGGGCCACATCTCTTTGTCTCCTCATTTTGGAAGCTTCCCTGTATTTGTTTCTATGTATTAGGTAGACCTGCTATGATTCCCTGTCTCATTGTAAGGTGCAGTGACACAGCCTCCCTTATCTCCCAAGCTAGGTACTCAAGGTGAGCCCTTCATGTGGGTTGAGTACACTCTCCTCTTGTAGTTGAGCCTTGATTGCTGTTAGCAGGTTAATGGGAAGGATTTACCCAGACCAGTGAGTTGCAAGGATTGGCTATGACCACTTACCATCAATTTCTGCCCTCTGTGAAATATCAGCTGTTCAGGGGCAGGATGGTGGTGCTCTGACATGGTCAGTAGTTATCCACTGGGTGCACTGGCCTTGGGGTTTCCCAGATGTTGAAAGCCAAGGTCACCCTTCACCTTTGTCTGCCTGGGGCCACCCTACCTGAGCTATAATGCAATCTGAGGTGGCTACTACTTGTGCTAGGCTGGATATTTCTAGGGGAAGCCAAACTGTGAATCTGGGCTGGCTGCTGCTAGTGCCATTCCTGGGGCCACTTAGCAAGAGATGTATGGGTTAGGGGTTTGCTGAGGCCAGCTGTTGCTTGTTTGAAAGGACTTAGGAAGTTGTAAAGCATGATCCACAACCATTCATTCATATGGAAAAGTTACAGTTAACAGCTTGGGTGGACCTGTAAGTTGGGTAGAATGGAGTGCCAGGTAATTTCCAGGGTAGAATGGAGTGCCAGGTAATTTCCAAGGGGGCAGGGCAAACAGTGTTAGCCAAGTTGATAGAGTCTCAGATATGGCACTGACTTGCTAGCTCTGTGGCTCCTTGTGGGGAGGGTTCAGAAAAGGGACGATAACCTCTGCCCACCTTTCTGTCTAGGAGAAGGCTGCCCCCAGCTCTTGACTTGGTGCTAGATATATCAGTTTTTCCTTGTATGCCACTGGTGCCTTTCAAGCGGCTATGCCAGTACAGGAGCTCAGAGGGAGCAAGTCTAAGTAAGTCCATCCGTGGGTTCTTTAAAATGAACTGCTTGGGACTCCAGAAGTTTCTTCCACTGACTCAATCCCCACTAGTTTTTACAGCCAGAAGTCATAGGGACTCATCTTTCTGGCACTGAGGGGGCCTGGTGCAAGGTTGGGCCTCCTCACTCCCAAGATATTCTTCCCAAATTTTTATCCTCCACATGTGCCCAGCCTGTTCCACGTCTCTTTCCCTCCTAACACTCTGGATGGATATGGTTTCTTTAACTCCATAGTTGTCAGACTTCCATTCAACATCATTTCTGACTGTTCTGAGTGATGGTTGTTCCATATTTTCTTTTATTTATTTATTTTTAAATTTTTACTTTTTCATAATTTTTTTTATTAATGTTTGAATACAGTTGTTTCCATTTTCCCACCACCACTTTCCCCTACCCCGAGAAGGGTTGTTCTATATTTTAGTTTTAATTTTGATGTGGTTGTGTGAGGAGCAAGCCATGTTTCCCTATGCCACCATCTTGACCAGAAGTCGCAAGTGTGGTATTTTGTACACACAGCTGCATGCCCATTTGCAATCTTGCACACACACAGGTGGGGAAAGATAATTGCCAATGCACTTAGGAAAATAAATTTGGCCAGTGCCAGCCTGGGGTTGTCTCACTACCAACACTTGGGAACTGCTACATAGGACATTGCACTGACCACATCTGTTGGAAAGCTATGGCCTGATGCCTTGATGTCATACCTGAAAAAGGGCAAATATCCACTACTATTCAGTTGCTCCAGATATGGAGCCAGGGGAGGGGACACTTGAATGGGGGTTGGCTGGCAAGTCCCCCCAGGTTGAATATGATACTTTTTGACAGAGTAATGACTGGTGAGCAAAGTGGTCTCCATTGATCCTGTTGGAATCTGAGCCTAGACCCTCTGTGTATGACTATAATGGGCAAAAGCCAACACTAAAAGACATTCTAATTGGCCGCTTAGCATGATCTTTTGCCACTGTGCTCAAACTGCAGACGATCCCAGCACCCGTGCCCTTTATACTATGTGTTTGGTTAGCACCACCTGTCCAGAATCCACAGGCTACATTCATTTTGACTAAAAAGGATGAAACTACTAATGTTGTCATAATTGCAAGGGAGGTCCACCCCACCTAAATACCTGCTAAACATTTGTCTTATTGCCCTTAATTTGCTCTTCCTGGGAGAATGTCGGGAACGCCTACCTCCCCAGGGCTGCCACTTAAGCAGAAATACACAACCACTGTGATGACTGGGTCTGTGGATTGCTGCCCATATGCAGCAGAGAAGGAATGTCTTGGGCAGTGCTCCCTTCAATGTCTCTGGGAACAATGAATGGGACAGGCAACCTGTGTGAACCTGGCAAGTCTGACTCCAGGGACTAGGGTTAATGGTCCCTCCTTTAATTTTGAACTTACTACAGTCTAGTTACATATCACACGAACTCTTTTCTGATCCTTACTGGCTATCACATTCGGGATGGCTTAGGATGGGTGTGAGCTGAACATTAAGGACCAAGTCACGCACAGTGTGCTCTCAACATACCCCCTCTCCTTCCTACCCTGCTCCTCTCTTCCTTCTCCACTCTCACTCATGTTCCTTGGGCAGCCCCACCAACTATTCAAGACCAGCAGTTTGACCCAGGCAGCTCGATCCAAGAATCTCCAGACACTTGGTGCTAAACCACTTGAATATTATTCACACACAAAAAAAGGAATTTTAAAATGTTAATTTGCTTAATCTTCCTAAATGGCAACTCATTCCCAGGCCAGTGATAAGGGCAACTTTTAGATTCAGTGCCAAGAGGAAACACCAGGGGTCATCCTGCAACCCCTGTAAGCTGTGGACTGGAGGTTGCCTAGCGCATGTCGGTTTCACGTCCCTGCCAGCTGAAAACAGCACTGCCACTTCTGAACTGTCAGCTCAGGGTGGTTCTGACTGATCAAGCAACAAACCCAAGTGACTGAATGTGGAGTGGGCATGTGACCCAATTTGGGACTATGAAGAGGTTGCTCAAAGTTTCTCCTGGATGCATGCAGCCAATCCAGATACCACCCGTGCTCTGCGAATGAAAAGATGCAAGTAGTCTCTTGAGAAGGGTTTTGAGGAAATAAATTGCCTTTTATGCTGGAGATGTACAAGGAGATATTAGTTGTACCTAGTTCCAAAGGTTAGTTTGATGATGAAATGAGAAAATATTTATAAATTTAGAGCAATAAGCAAATAATATTAGATAGTATTATTAGTTTTTATAAATTTGAAATAATTATGTAGCATGCTAAACTTCCTCTAGGTATTCCTTGGCACCTAGAAGAGTAAGAAAAATGGGGCCCTAGATTTAGACCCTCCCCATATAATCCATAAGCAGAATAAAAGTCTCTGTAAGGGCAGCAAATACATGGTGATGGAAGAAGATTTCACTTTGGATGGTGGACATGCAATGCAACATACAATGTATCACAGAATTGTGCACTTGAAACTTTATAATTTTATTAACCAATGTCATCCCAATAAACTTATTTTTAAAAAGTCTGAAGCTGTATTTTTGGTTATAGGTTTGGCATTTTCAAAACAATCTCTTGGTTTTCAGCTATGAGACATGCAAATGGGCATCCTATGGCTATGCTTGTCGGGGTGGCTGCTTTGGGTCTGGCATTCTCTGTTCAGTATGTTTCTGCTGTTAATTTAGTAGAAAGGTGGAGGGGACTGAGAAAAGAAAAGGCAGATGGGTCAAGATAATTCTCCAAATCCATTCATCTTTCTGTTGTTTGTGGGAGAGCTGTAATCATTTGGATAACATTTATTTATATTCATCTCTGATCAGTTTCCTTGTTCCTACAAAGTATATGAAAGAAGTCTCTGACACTGCCGTGACTTTGGGGGGTCAAGAAGAATTTCTCCCAGTATGCATCACTTTGTACCTGTAAGAACACAACATAATTGCCACCTCATGTAATTTCCCAACACTTCTGTTGAAGAGTTCGAGGGAAGAGTTTGAGGAGTCAAATGAACCCAGCTGCTATAACTAAGAAATATCTATAAGCTACTACAGGTTGCTAGCACAACCCTAGGTTTCTGAGTAATGCAGTTTGCTAGTTGGCCAAACAGTTCTCCCCCCACCCCCCACCCTGTAAAATGGCTTTAGTAGTGCTTAGCTGTCTTTAATTTCATTCAAAACATTTTTTATATTACACTGTGACAGCTGTCATATCAGCACACATTTAAAAAAAACATCAAATTTGTTGAACTTTTGTGTAGCCATTTTCATACTGAACATGGAAGAAGATAGGCAACATTTTCAGTATATTTTGCATTATTATTTCAAGAAAGGTAAAAATGCAGCTAAAACACACATACACAAAAAATCTGTGCAGTGTATGGAGAAGCTGCTGTGACTGATCAAACATGTCAAAAGTGGTTTGTGAAGTTTCTTGGTACTACTGACATTTTGGCCAAATAACTCTTCACTGTGGGGCAGTCTCATGCATTGGAAGATGTTTAGGAGCGCCCTTGGTCTCTACCCACTAGAAGCCAATAGTGGGAGATAGCCAGCATACTCTAAATATCCAGGTTAATAAAGTTATTGTTGAAGACAAAAAATATGTGTCTTCTGTTTTGTGGAAAAAAAAAAAACTAAGTGGATTTTTTTGCCAACCCAATAAAATAACCTAGAAATGATCTGCTTGTGTAATAGACATCTCATAGTTTAGGATCTAAGAGGCGGATCAACCCAATGTTTATTTCCTTTGAAGATCAGTAAGAATTTACTTTATTTCCTTTCCTGATGCCTCTTCTAACTCCCTCTTTACCTTCTTGTGGATGGAATTAAGCATTGCCATAGAGATCAAATAAAACAGCCTGGCAAATTGCAGACCCAGGCAAGCATATTTATTTTTTTTCGATTTGGCTGTTATTTCTCTCTACTGTGGGACTCAATGTGGTTTCCCCCTAGCACAAGGGGTCTTAACTGTCAGTCATACAAATTAGAGTCTGAAAGGGTCAATTATGTCATCAAGTGTATCTTTTTGCCAGAGTCAGAGAGAGCTGATGTTACTTTTTCCTCCCCCTCTGGCCTAGAATTGAACATGCTTCTTACTACTTGAGGGCAAAGAAGGTAAGAATCACTAATAAAAGTAGATTTGTGTTAGGAGGACTTGTATCTTAAATGGGGGAAGGGATTTCACTTAAGCATTTGCTGTGCATTTTTCATTCCATTGGGTAATAAATGACCTCTCCTCCATTTTCTTTTAACTAGCAAAAATGAATAGGCATTTTATCACTACACAAAAGTCAGACCTAGAATTCTGTCATTGGCATATATATTTCCCCAGGGAAATAAATCTGCCACAGAATCCTCCTGATCTGATGACAGATCCTTTCAGATTTCCGTTTTGCTTAATAAGAATGAGTATTGGATTATGGGTTCTATTTTTAGCTAAGGAAAAGACACACACACACAGATATTGGAAAGTATGTTTAAGTATGTGCATGCATGTGTGTATAGTAATTGTGTTATGAAAAATACCATATTAAAATGACACATATGATGGATTTTTCTCCTCAAGGAACACTAACACTAGAAAGATGCTTAGGATAGTTTCCCAAACTTCTTAAAATTTGACAGAGAGGATGTTTTCTTTGCTAAGGGTTACCAAGATAGATTGAATAAAACTCAGGACTAGACAAGACCTCCTGTTTTCTGGTTAACTGTTTGTTCCTCTATACTCCTCTCACTCAGGATTTATTTTTCACTTTTATCAAGAGTAAGATTTCTGAATTATAAATGTTTTAGCCCAAGGCCTAGGCCTAAAGGAGTGACACCAGAAGACAGATTTTTTTTCTTTCTTTAGTTCATATTTGCTTAAAAAAAAAAAGTCTGATCTTCTGCAGGAAATATCCTTTATGCCAGACATAGAAGAAACTGACTTCCATTATTTAAACGGTGATGGTTGTGATGGTGGACATGCAGTCAGACATCAGGTCAGGTTTCATAGTAAGGAAAAGCATGGAGAGAGCGGGAAGTGAGGTCATCATTTATGATTTCTTAACACAATATTGATCTCCCTGGTATCCCATTGACTGAAATGTTACATTCAGTTTTAAGCCTAAATTAATTATACTGGTAAATTATGTACAAATAAGTAAAATTATGTACAATTAAATAAAAATAATATAGCCAAATGTGTTTTAGACTCTGATTTATCCAAGCCTATCAGTAGTCAGTGCTGTTGGGAAACGCTCTGCCTGGTTTCAGAAGCTGTAATCCCCCCATGGCTAAGGCTTAGTGAGCGACTTTAAGACCATAAGCCACTAAGGAGACAAAGCTTATCTCCCTGGCAGGAGCTCTGCTTCTGCTCTTTTTTCTTCACCCTGCCTGGTCCCCAGTGTTTGATCGGTTAGCCAACGATGGGTAAGATTTCCCTACGGGGGAATGACCTAAGATAGGCACGATCATGGGGAGGCCCCAAGGAAGGACTTAAGGGACTATAGCAAAAGGGGGTGATGGACCCTCACCCCTCGGCTTTGACATAGCCTGAGTCCTCATTCTGTCTGTGAGAAATCTCCTAATCTCTTGGCTGCCTTACTTCCCCTGCCTGATTTAAGCCTGAAACAATGACAAAGGGCCATGCAGCCCTGTGCTGGGAAGGATGGGTTCCCTAGGGCAATCAGGCCTAAGAAAGAATATGTAAAATCCTGTGAAACCTGTTTTGTTTAGAATGCTCTCAATTAAATGATATGGGTTCAAGCAAGAAGTAAGTTTGTTCCTGAAAGTTTTATGGCTCTTTAGCTATCTGACCCTGGTTCAAAATAGGCCCCCAGAGTTCTTTGTATGTTATCTATTGTTTGATCCTTACTGCCTGATAATGATTAATGCACTTTATCTGTATTCCTGTGGAAAACAAACCCAATAAAAGCCCACTGAAGAAAAGTGTCTTGGCCCTTCTCCTTTGAGAAATTCGCCACCTTTCCTCCCCAAGCAGATCATGTCTTAGTGGACTTATTCTCTTCCATGGTGGCTGGGGGGTGGTAGTGGGGCCCTGTAGGAAGAGCCCCTCCCCACAGTGCTGCTGAGTCTCTTCTGATATTCTGATGTTTATAATAACTAATAGCTCAGCAAGTAAGAGAAGATTAAAAGGGAAAAAGAAATATGTCTCAGGGTATATCAGAGTTATGATTCATCCTAGGCTTCATAATTATCCTTTCTTATATGTGCTATGTTCCAGGAGTGATCTTCTAACAAGATGTTGCTATCTGATTTTGACTGGGAATACATTTTCAAATACAAAGGATAAACCATGAACACTTACTAATATCGCAACTACTTATCCTCCTGAAAGCACTATGCCAACAACAGCAATAAGTGCCACAAGAGCTCTTTCCAGTTATTGATAATATTCACGGCACATATATTTGTTTTTCAAATGAAAACAAAGAGGCTTAGAGAGGTTAAGTACATAACGTGGCTGAAGCTGCATCCTTAGTAAGTGATAGAGCTGGTTATAAAACGAAGTAAGTCTGACACCAGAATCCACAGCTTTGAAGCACACACTCCAGTGTGTACGTGCGTGTGCCTAGATGTGTGCCTGTTGTGTGTGTGTGAGTATGGTGCACATCAGTTGGGAGAGGATAGATAACATGAGGAAGAGGACTATGAGGTGGTTGCTAAGGTGACAACAGTAGCGTATCTCTGATCAGAGCTTCACTTTTTAAAAATTATTGTTATTGAATAATAGAAGATACAAACTATCTTTAGATGATCAGATGGGAGGACTGATTTATATTATTAATACTATATTATTACTGTCATTTAAATAATGGTAAATATACTACTTACTAAATGGTTTGATTTTTTTTGCTTAAACTTTTCCAGTATGTGGTTGAGCTAAAAAAAGGGGGGGGGGTAGATGTCTGAAATACCTTATTTAAAATTGTAAGTATATAACTATATTATGTAAAGTTGTCTATGTCTACAGAACTATAATTTTTTTGTCTTCAGGTACTGCATTTTTACCATCTTTGGCAAAGCTATTTGACAAAATAAGAAAATACTAAAGTAGCCTCACTTTGAAAAAGTAAAATGGAAATAGAGCAGATGTCACTTTGTAAAAAGAGAAAAAAAAAGATTTCTGTTTGTCAGCATATGAAAAGTTTAAAATAATTTCACTTCGTGAAGAGTTAGACTTAAGAGGATTGTAAAATTACAATGGGTGGGAGTAACACAATTACGGTAAATATATTAAAGTTCTATTGGTGTCATTTATACATTCAGTGGATCATATATTATTTATTTACTAAGATAAGGCATTGTGCAATTAGAACTTTTTTTCTGTCTTGTAGAATTTAAATTTTGTATTAATCTGTATTAAATAAAAATGCAAACAATTCAGTTTACATCTACTACAACAGAGGATGGCAGATGTATGGGGTATAATGTAGGAAGTTTGATTTATTTTCCACCTTCTTGCTTGGTAAAAATGATTCGGAATTAATCATCAATCCAGCCTGAAAAGAACTCTTTAAAATTGTATGTGTCCAAACAAATTTATTTTTTTAAAAATGCCTTTTACCCTCAGCCCACCCTTGCCCCAGCTAGCCCATTTCCTGCTGTCATTGATGAGACTTCAATAGATAATGAAGACATATTTGAGTTTCCTAATCTTAGCTGTAAAATTTTTAAAAATATTTTATTTATTGATTTTGAGAGAGAGGAGAAGGTAGTGAAAGAGGGAGAGAAACATCATTGTGTGGTTGCTTCTCATGAACTTCCTGCTGCAACCCAGGCATGTGCCCTGACTGGGAATTGAACCAGTGACCCTTTGGTTCATGGGCCTGTGCTCAATCCACTAAGCCACACCAGCCAGGGCTATAAATTTTTTTTTAATTGCCAAAAAATAAGAATAAATCTGTAGCATAGTGGATTTTGAAGGAGTTGGTTTCTTCAGCAATCATTCCTTTTTCCTAATCACATTCAAATTCCATCTTTCCATTCTGTACAGTACAGCAGGGTTCTTAATTGTGTGCACTGTTCTGACCATGGCAGGGTCAAAACTCTGCATCCAACCAAAGGCAACTAGAATTAGAAACGTGAGCATGCCACCACAAGGATAGAGGTATACTTATTTCCATTTCATTCCAGAGGAGGATCTCATGCTACATGCCACCTGCTATAAAACCAATGCCACTTATCCATAATCCCCTATCCAGTTTCAAGCCTAGATCTGTTACCTTACCACTAAGTTTGTCTTTTTCAAAAAATCTTCTTTAAATGTTTCCCTTGATTCAGATAAGAAATAACCAGTTTCTGAGATTTGCAAATAAAGAACACCAATAGTGCAAGATCCTAGCACACGTCTGTATTGTTTTAACTTAAAAGAACTTGTAACATTGGGAGGCAATGTATTATTCATGGTTTGTCAAAGTATATAATTCAGTTGTCAAAATCTGCTTTCCACAGACATGTCAAAATAGCTAACTCTGGGGAAACCTACCATATTTAGCCTAGGTTTGGTATATAGCTTTGCACCATATAATTCTTCATAAACAATGTTTATTTTTTGACCAAAGTCTTCATCCTCCAGCATTGACCTAAATGAAAACAAAAATAGAATATAAAGATGAATTTAAATTTTCCTGACAAAATATGATAAGATATAGAAGTTCAATGAAGATTATAATGCATTAACTTCCTTACAATAGGTCAGTTGGTCACAAAACACGCTCCTACGGGAATGTAGGTTTTTGTAATAACTTTGTTGTAAATTATTCAAATGATATCAATAGGAACAATGATGAAAAGTCAGTTATTCTCAATTAATATTATTCATTGTAGTGACATAATTTTACCTTTTATAGATATAACAATATATGTACATTTACAAGTTGAGAGTATTTCTCTAGGAAAAATAAATATAAAAGTTTGTGAATAAAATTTCTAGCATTCCTATGAATCTTTTCTCTTTATAGTGTGATCTTACTTTTGGTTCATTTTGCTATTTCTAATTCATGCTCTTCCATTAACTTCAAACTGCTTTTAAACATAGATTGTTTTTTCATATTGTGTTTCCAGAGAAATAGAGCAAATGTTAAGCTAGGCTACATAAGTATACTGTATTTGTGACCTTCCTAAATTACAGAGTGGTGGCTAATGGAGATCATCAGCATGAGAGTGGCTGGCATGCCTGTATCCCAGCATCCTGTTCAGGTGAAGGTGCCTATGATTAGCTGTTCAATCATATGTATACAAATTGAGTCCTGTTTTGAAATAATAATTTTTGGGGGGATGGTAACTGTAAGAATCTAATACTGCATGCAGAACAAATCAAAACAAAACTAATGAAAAGCACTTTATTCTTGCATATTTAATCTTTTAGATTTATTCTTTCATATTTCTGCTAACAGATTATTCACCTTTGAATGTTCTTCCTGTTATAAATACACCTGAAAATGGTACCTATACAACCTGTTGTGGATTATGAGGGTTAATTTTAAAGGAAAATTGCTGCATGGACTTAGAAATTGTTATTACTTTCTTGTTCCTTGCCTGAGGTTTTATCTTTGGCCCTGAGCTTTCATTCTATAATAATAATAAAAAAAATGTATGAGCACTAGTACAAGAAGAGGTGGTTTACCACCAGGTATAAAGTATAGTTATATTATTGTTGTTGGTTATTAAATTTTTGTTTTCACTAAGCACTACAGCTGAGATGACTTCCATACCTGGCAGTTGTGTGACTGAGAATGAGTTATGTGATAATTAAGAGCTGTAACTTATCTAGTGCAAGAACTTATGAACAGCAATCCAGCAGTTAGCAGAGGCAAACACCTCTTCTTTCCCCCAGATAATTTCTTCTTTCTGATGGAAACAAATTTTACCTGTATAACTGGGTCAAAATGTGTACTACAATTGAGATACTTCCACAGCCAAGGACAGACACAAAACATATCATCCATTAAACTTGCCAGACTCAGAAACAGGATGGTGGGAAGCAAGAAAAACATTTATGACATCTGTGGTTTTCCATCCGGCACGCGGGAATTTCGGTACATACTCTACCCCTCCTCTATGGTCATAAACTCCCTGGAAGCAGACATTTGGTAAAATGCATTTGATAGCCTCCTGTCAAATGGCCACTATAGAACAATAATCCAGATATTTTTAAAGAATAAGCAAATTAGAATCAGAACTTTAACACTGAGAATACTAAAATGGTTAATGATGGTGTAGATCTTATGGAAACTTACTGTGTGTCACACATTGATCTAATAGTTTTAAATTTATTTACTCATTTAATCTTTTCAAAAACCCTATAAAGTAGGTGCTATTATTATCCCTACTGCATATACTCACAGATATTGCCAAGGTAACTCATCTAGTGAATGATGGATAAAGGATTTAAATGGAGGCATTTTGGCTCTATAGACTAAATTCTTAACCATTCTTTCCTTAGTTTTGTTTTTTCTCTCTTCAATGAAAATTATGACTATGGTTACATTTGATTATTGCAATAATTTTTATAGCAATATTGTGATATTGCTATAAAAATAGGCACAAATTCCATGGCTTAAAGCAACCCAAACTCATCATCTTGCCATTTTGGAAGTCTGAAGCCTTCAAATCAAGATGATAATCAGGGTGAGTTCTTTTGAAGGCTCTAGGGGAAAATCAAATTCCCTGCCTTTTTCAGCTTCCAGAGACTGCTCAAATTCCTTGGCTTGTGGTCCCCCAATGAGCAATGAAATCACTCCAACCTCTGCTCTTTTATTTTGGGGAGATATTACATTGTGTAAGTTTAAGGTGTACAGTTTATTGGTTTGACAGACTTATATATTGTGATATGATTACCACCATAGCATTAGCAGCAATCCCACTCCTGGGTAAGTAGGGTGGGGCATAAGTAGGTTTACAGTTGTGAATACATGAAACATTATGTTTATTGTTATCTAATTATTTATTATCATATTGTTTTCCACACAAACAACTATAAACCTACTTTTGCCCAACCCTGTATATCTGAAGGAATTGAAATAATCATATCAAAGAGGAATCTGCAGAGCTGTGTTCATTGCAGTATGATTCATAATATGTAAGATATGGAAACAACCTAAGTGTCCATCAATGGTTGAATGGATAAGTAACATGTGCTACATATGCATACAATGAGATATTAGTCAGTCATGAGAAAGAAGAAACTCCTGCCATTTGTGATGGACCTTGAAGGCATTATGCTAAGTGAGATGAGCCAGAATGACAAACAGCACATGCTATCACTTTTTTGGAAACCTACAAAAAACCAAACTCATAAAAACAACCTCTGCTTCTGTCCCCAGATCTGTTCTTCTAACCCTGACTTTTTCCAACTACTTCTTACAAAGACCTTCTGATTAATTTGGTCCTTCCTAGATAGTCCAGCTTAATCTATCTAGCTCAAGATTTGAAATTAATAAGACAAAAAGTCCCATTTGGAATGTAAGCTAACACATTTACCAGTTCTGAGAACTATGGCATGGGCATCGCACTGTTCTGTGGGGTGGCCATTTTTCAGCTCACCACCATAATCAATTGACATGCACAACCTTCAGTGACAGCAGTCACAGGCTCATTCCGTCGGCCAACGCAGAGCAAGGACGTGCTTCTGTTACTAAGATCAGAAGTTCAGGACCGTATGAAACCCTTTGAACTCTGTAGCATTTAAATTTTGTCCTCTCCCTCCTACCCACAAATTAAGTGATTTGAATTAATCAAAAAACAAATCAGTCATTACTTTCAGAGGTTTAACAACGGGATTGGGACAAAGCCAATTTCAAATAACTGTGAGCATGTATGCTTAGCATGCACAAAAAATAACTTTAAAGCTCAATGTCTAATCATTTTTAACTTTTTGGATCTTATTTCACTTGTTCTGGCCACTATTATAGCTGCTCAGAAGACAGAATCTAAAAAATAGCTGAATAAAACATTGGAAAGTCAAATTCTGACTCTACTCGAGGACTTTCTCAAGAGCTCAAAGGAAGCTTTAAGGCTATAATTTTAATATTTGTCATTGATTATAGTATACACACACACACATGCTTTAATTTTCACAAAACTATTTTTATGCACATTGCTTAGTTCTAACTTCACAATAAGTTTGTTGGTTCAGTTAGGCAATTTGTATGTTCATGCCCATTTTATCACCAATAAAATTCTTTGCCAACATAGACTCTTATAAGTAAGTAGTTGATTTTAGACTACAAACTCTTCCTATGATTTCTAGTCAATTCTTAACTAGAGATACTATGTGACCTGTTAAAAGGAAATCTATTTAGTTTCAAAATTGCCTAGATTCACCTTAGTGTTTTGTAAACAATAATACATCATTGAATGATGTTTGAGTGAATGCTTAATTTGTTTAAAAATTAAAACATATGTAAGTTTTAAAAAACTATCACTGGACAACACAATCACTAAGTTATTTTTTTTTTAGGTTTTATTTATTTTTTTAGAGAGGGGAAGGGAGGGAGAAAGAGAGAGAGAGAAACATCAATGTGTGGTTGCCTCTCACATGGCCCCCACTGGGGACCTGGCCCACAGCCCAGGCATGTGCCCTGACTGGGGATCGAATCTGCGATGCTTTGGTTCGCAGCCCAAGCTCAATTCATTGAGCTATGCCAGCCAGGGCTACTAAGTTAAATTTAACATAAAGTAGAATCATACAGGTATCAATAATGCAAACACACACATATCTATGTGTGTAGGTATATATGCACAAATTGTATGTATTTATTTAAAATAATGTGTTTCAGATGCAAATAATAGAACTTATTTGTAATGAAGTATTGACTTTTGATAGAATTAAAAAGGAATCTAAATGCATCCCCTTCTCTCTTCCATTTGTATCCTACCTTGGATTTTCTTGGTAGTATCCCAGTGGTTCAACATCCCCCAAACATTGATCCACATTTTTAAAATATTCTTTTATAATGGCATTATTATTCAAACAATGAATCACCATGTCTTGAACACTATAGAAGTCCTGGAGCCCTAAACATAGGAAGATGAAGAAAGTAGTCCCTGCCCTTCAAGAATGACTCACTAAGTGAGATCACACATGAACACATAACTGATTACAATAAAGACAGAATGCAAGTACGATATGGGCAGTGATATATAATGTGTTCTATCTTACATCAAAACATTTATTCTCTTGATATCTTCCTCCCAGTTACCTATTGGGAAAAATGTCTAGCAAAAGATTTTATTAAAGAAGTTAAATTTATTTTATTACTATTATTGCTATTGACTTAACCTTAACAGAAGGCTTAGTAGAAGAGGATGTATAAAGATGGCTTGATTTAATCTGAAAAAATAACTTTACAAAATGCAGTTTTAGGTGTTGTAGCAGAGTTACAGTAGTCCTGTCTTATAAGGGAATTCTAATATTCTTCAAATCACATGTTAAAGTTGTATGTTTGCAGATGTACGTAGTCCTATCTGTCCATTTTTAGGACGCTGTTCTACAAAACAGCACCTAAGTCAGTGATGGGAAGAGCAGTGATGCTAAAACCACTCTGTGCATCTGGAATGCTTACCAATAGAAGCAGAAATACCTGTTCAACTTTTTTCAGAGGAGCTCAGGAATATGCCTTTGATAAGCACTCTAGTGATTGTGATATGTGATTCAAAGAACACTCTTTGTGAAAAACTTGAATATTCAGAGAAAAAATAAACAAGTAAAAAATTCTCAATTGTTCATTGTTCTAGCATTATAACCTGTATACATATATCTTCCAGTGGTCTCTAAAACATTCAGCAAACTGATTATTCTGTTCAGTCACTCAAATGCCTTTAATGTATAAGCCAAGAATGAGGTCATCAAGAACAACCTTATATTATTTGACCCTATTTGAAATCCTCTTATTGAGACATAGACATCCATCCAATGATGGATCCCTAATTTCCAGGAATATAAGCTTGACAATCACATTGATATATCCAGCTCTACACAGAAATCAATAATGAAACAAGCACATTTTTTATCTGAAATTTCACCTCAGTCTAGTGTAATGTCTGTTTTCCAATTAATTATTGATGGGTAATCTTTTTTTTTCTTAATTGGCAAAGCCACTTGGATGGAATTCTCCAGGCAGATGGCTTACAAATGAGAGACATGTAACCACCTTCAGGTGTTTCAGCGAGTGGTAAGCCACGGCTTTCAGACTGCAGCTTACATAATGTTGCCCAGTTTTAATCATTCATTCTTTGTCAAAGTTGGCAATTATCTTTCCATATATTTAATCCATACTAATTTTTACTGGTAGAAAACAATCTATTTTAATCTCAGAGATGAAAAAACAAATTATTTACAAAAAGGCTAGAACATTTTCCGTAATTATTTCCAAAATACAGACCAAAAAGACCAGTATTCTGTAGCTGTAACAGGTAATTCAAAGAGAGTTGGTTGAACAGCAATTATTTTTCAAGGTTTCTGTTTTATTTTTAATTTCATGTGCATTTTAGGGAAATTAAATTTCCTCTAGTTTTAGTTAATTTTTACTTATAAAAGAAACTTTTAATGTTAAGATAACATTTTATGATAAAAATTATGCTCCTGGTGCTTTGCTAATGAGATTAATATTTTGTGTTTGATTTTGAGAGGCAGACAAATACACTTTATTCCAAGTGGCTTTTGAATAGGCAATCTTCTAAAATCAAATAGAAATGACATGGAGAAAAAAACAAATAGCTATACAAAAATAAATTTAAAGAAAAATGCTACCACTTTTGAAAACTACTTAGTGCAGGGAAATAATCAAATCTAATCAAATCAGACCTAATCATCTGAGTCTATTGTGATTAGAAACAGAATACCTGGTTGCTGATATTGGGCAAATTATAAACCTTGATGTGGTTCCCTTTAGCTTCTCCAAATAGACCTCTTAAGGTTTGTGCTGCTCAACTTACGAAGTTGAGGTGAGGACTGCATATAGTAAGCCACTGTTTTCCCAACTTTGGTAATGATGTGTCACCCATGGCAACAGGAGAAGCCTTAACTGCCCAGATCCCTCCATGCGCCATTTGGAGAATCTGATTTGAAGGGGCAAGGGTGTAACTCCCACATTTAAATATTAACATGAGGTCCTAGTGAGTATTACCACTAAGACAGTTTAGACAATACTGTAAGAAGTATTTGGAGTATTTTACTGGGAGGAAATAGGCAGCAAACAGTTAAATATAGGACTAACATTTAGCCAGAACTCATAGGCATGCTGAGAGCAACTACAATATGAAAGACTGCTGATCAGGTTTGCAAATAACCACTTCTGGCAGCAGCTGGTTCCTCCTCTGAGCCCTGTTGTTCCCCTGTTCCCAGCAAAGGGACAAGGGGGGTGGGGGACTAGTGAGTGCCACAGCAACTGGTTGCAGGATTCTGCTTTCTAGATTGGCCATTGCCTGTGCTAAATGTTTTTACAATATCACCCCTGGACTAAAGCATATGCTTAGTAAATCCATTGAGAAGTTGCCCAAAATCTTTGAAGTAAAAGTGTGCATGTTTTTGTGAGAGTCTAAATAAAACTGAAAACAAGCGAACAGCACCAAGACAGAGTGCCTGCATTATTTCAGAAGTTTTATTTGCTCTGCAGCTAGACTTCTTTCTCTATTTTCAGAATATGTTTTAAGGGAAAATCAGTAGTTATTTTCATTCTGAATAAATTTTGTCATGAAGAAAACCAACAGGAAAGGATCGAAGAACAGTAGGTAAGACGATGAGGAACCTTCAAAGATGACTTGGATGCTGGCAGGTGACAGCACAATGGTGGGCTCTAGCAAAGGGAAAGGAGGGAAGGAGGAGAGCGGGGCCTGCACAGAGCACTGAAGGATGACGTGTACGAAGATGGAAATGTACAGAATATGAGAATGTGCTGTAAAGACAAAAAGTATTTTTGGTAAGTTGCAGCAAGAGAAACAGAGCCGTCAAAGAATTGTTGGACAAATTAAAAGCTTTTGAAATTGTGATACAATTCTATATCATAAATATGCAAGACATGCATGATCTCTTACTCTAGGATTTCAAAAGCTTAGAGGTTTTGGTATGTGTATATAAACTTATGCAATAGATAAGGGGAAAAACTGTGGGTACAGTGAATTAGCAATAGGAAAGTCATCATGGAAGATTTTCACTAGAAATGCTGAGTGACCTTGAATTACAGAAAAATGAGAAAAGGAATGGGAATGGAAGCAGCATGGTTCAAAGAAAGTATTGATGTCAGAAACTGTATTTTTTGAGACAGTGGTGGAAAAATTTAGGGCAGGGAGACAGAGTCTGGCATCTGAGAATACCGCTAACAGGTTGGTAAGCTGGGAGCGCACACAGAGCCTACATGGAAAGTAATAGACACAGAAGCTGTGGTTTGCAGGAGGGATTTATGGCACTCAAAGGTTTCCTTCAGCTTGTTCTGTGGATGGACTGGCTGCTTAGAGTGCCAAAAACAAATGAAAAGGGGACATTAATGATCTCTTACTATCACCCTGGTGAAGAGAATGCAATTGTTAAAACTCACCTCATAATTGAATGTGCCAACAATTACTTGAGAAGTTTAATTTAACTGCTCAGGAAATTTGCCCTTAGGCTTACCTGTGATGTGGTTAAATGTTTCCAAAATTATCCCCCTTTGCTTGAATTTGTACATAAAGGATATAAATTAGGTGATATATGAAGCAGAGTGCCTCAATCTGGGAGGCATGCAGCTATCTAACTACTGGGCTAGTGCCCAGGGTGGGGCAGCTGGACTTCCACCAGCTTTACCTATAGTCCTGTAAATAAACCTAAAAATAAATTATTGTCAACACGTGAAGTTGTTAACAGCAAAATTTGTTTTTGGATCTTCCTGAGGTTGAATTGTGTTACTTCTGTTCAAGTATCTTTCTTCTACTCCATGTGGTTCAATTGACGCACGCATTCACTCACCTGGACCTCAGTTCCAAGTGACTGATGAAATCTCCACTTATTCACATACCTGTCTGCAAGACTCCAGAAGGTAACACACATTCTTCTGCTTAAATTCAACAGCAGAAACAGGAGTTCTTTCTTCTAAGTTCACATCATGTCCATAGATCCAATTTTTTTATTTGTTTCATAAATCAGTAAATAATTTAGAGTGTTGTGATACATGCTTGTTGAAAACATTACTTCTTCCACATCTCACTAGGAGAAACTTGCTTCAGTGTCTAATTTTTTGTAAACATGGACCTGATTCTGCAAAATCTCTTCCTCTTCCAAAGTTAAATACCTTCAAACTTACCCGTTTCTGGCAGTGCTACTTTACTCTCTGTATGCTTCATTATACTCCAATTTTTCCCCTCAAGGATTTTACTTCTGTCTTCTCTATTTTAATAAATATTTTCACTATGATTTTTGTCTTTCTGCTAACAAACATTCTACTATTTTCCCCCATGTTTAAAATTTTATTTCTATTCTGAGTATAGGGACAGAGTTCTCCATGGACTCTCATGTTCCAACAGGTCTTGCAAGCCCAGGTATTGATTAACTTTGTTCTGGACTATCTTTTCCAGGATGTCTGTATAGCAAATAGCTTTGAAAGAGATCATTTTCCCCTGTGGAGCAAAGAGATTTCTTTGCTGTGCAATATAAACATGGTAATGTCTCCTTTCATGACAAAGGTCAAAGAAACTTATTTCCCATTAAATATGGGTTTCCTAAGTTTTGTGTTCTTTTCCTATAGTTAAACCCAACCCACTGTATGTGCAGGCATCTCAGCCCAAGAAATTCATGCAAATGATGATACTCTGCTGGTATAGCTATTAATGTGAGTAATAAAGTTTTTATCTCTGATCCAGGAGTCTCTCTGCATTCTTCCAGCATCCATGAAACTATGGCAGACTAACTGCAAACTTGAAAATAGAGTAAATTCTCAGTGTTTTGATATGAACATGCCTTCAAGGTATCATCTCTTATCATTTTTTCACCTCCCCAATCATCAGAAAGTAACCGACCTGCCCTGCTTCCACTTCCTCACGGACCACTCACTCTTTAACACAATGAAGCCTAACTCTCTCTCCTATACCATTGCTGAAATTTCTTTCAGTGGCACAAAATTCTCTTCTATCAGTGAATCCAGAATTATCTGAACAACTACTAGTATTTTTTTTATTTTTTGATGATGCTAAAACATTTGTTAGCTTGGTCATCTTTTCCCCTGAAACTCTTCCTCATGGTCCCCTTTCAACCTTCCACCAGTCCTTCTCTGTCACTGTCGATGACCTCTCCTTCACTAACGTCTCAATAGAAACCGTACCTCACGTATGGACCAGGTTTTAAAGCTGTTTTTGATCATTCATTATCACCTTAAACATCTTCAGCTAAAACTATGTTTTCAGGCTTACCTGTCTCAAAGCCTCACTTTCACATCTCTGCACACACATCTGCTGGCCACACATCTCCGTCTGCAACCCCTCAATCTCACACACAGAGTCAAACATCTTTTAGCTTGAACCAAACTTAGATATTTCTAGAAAGAAAGTTATTATTCACCCAGGTTTCCTAGTTTCAGTATTGAGAAACATCACTTATTCTTTTCCATATATAAACTTACTGTCTTGCTGTTTTTTATTATAATTTTTATATGCTGTTTTTGTTATATTCTTTAATTCATTATACTGATTAATGACACATTAATCTCATTCTTAGTATATTACATGTATTTCCTAACTGGAGATTCATTCTCATTTATTTGATGCATTATTAAACCAGTGATCATTTACTTTCTCAAAATACAACTGCAATTTTTTCAAGTTCCAGATCTAAAAACATTCTTGCCTTTAGAATAACTTATGTTGAAGAACTCCAGTTATGTACCAAGTTGAATCTCCATTTTTCTTTCTAACCACTGCTTTAAATACATATATTCATTTATTCATTCAACAAAAATTTCTTGTCATCTATGTTTCAGGCATATTACCTGAACTCAGAAAGCAAAGATGAACAAAATGTATTGTCTGCACTGAAATTCTAAGGAAAAACAAATATTAAACAAAAAGTTGTACAGTGCAGTGTCATAAACACATAGTGTCCAATGACAAATAACTTTTTCCACACTCTTGCTCATGTCTTTTTCCTCATACAGAAGACGATTACCTTCTCCCCACCTGTTGGAGGTGGGGGCTCTGCCCACAGGGTTGGCTCCACCCACAGGACCCTGCCTGCCCCCCTATTGTCCTGTCTGCTTGGGGAAGAAAGTGGCCGATCTCTCAAAGGAGAAGGGCCTTGAGCCTGTTCCTCAATGGGCTTTTATTTGGTTTAATTTGCATAGGAATACAGGGCATATATGTAAAGCTCAATCATTGTCAGGCAATAATGATCAAACAATAGATAACATTCAAAGAACTATGAGGGCTTATTCTGAGTCAGGGTCAGATAGCTAAAGGGTCATAAAACTTTGGGGAGCAAACTCATTTTATGCTTAGACCCTTATCATTTAAATTGAGGGTATTAGTAAAGCAGGATAACAGGATGTTATGCTTTTCTTAGGCCCCATCTCCCAGGGAACCGCCTATTCCTGCCCAGGGCTGCACCCACCTCTGGCATTGTTTTAGGCTTAAGGCAGACAGGGGAAGTAAGGCAGCCAAGAGATTAGGAGACTTCTCACAGACAGAATGAAGACTCAGGTTATGTCAAAGCTGAGGGGTGAGGATCTATCACGCCCTTTTGCCATAGTCCCCCAGGTCCTTCCCTGAGGGCCCCATTCATGACTGAGCCTGTCTTAGGTCATTCCTCCCTTGAGGAATCTTACCCGTTGTTGGCTCACCAGTCTTCTGCCCGGGGGCCAGGCAGAGTGAAGTAAAGGGGGCAGAGGCAGTTCCTCTGCCAGGAGGATAAGCTTTGTCTCCTTTGTGGCTTATGGTTCCAAGATTTTTATTCAGCCTTAGCCATGGGGGGTTACAACTTCTGAAACCAGTCAGGGCAGTTCCCAACACCCATCTATGTGTTTTCTTTTCTTTTCTTTTCTTTTCTTTTCTTTTCTTTTCTTTTCTTTTCTTTTCTTTTCTTTTCTTTTCTTTTCTTTTCTTTTCTTTTCTTTTCTTTTCTTTTCTTCTCTTTTCTTGTCCAATGCTTAGCTCCAATTTTATTTTATGAGTCTTTTTCTCTAAAACTAGATTGCTATTCATCTCTTATTATTAGCCTTTTTCTGTGGCTTTAGTTCTCATGTGCTTATGAGATTATACTTTTAGGAAAGTATATTTGTTAAGACTAGTGTTCAACTTTTAGCAATAAAAAAGATTTATTTTACTTATTAAACAGAAAACCAGAAATGAAAATTTTGTACAATATTCAGCTTATGGCTGAGATTATTAGAATTTTTTTCAGCCCCTCAAATATGATCTCTATGTAGCCACTCCAGGAATAGCAAAGATATTTTCCCTTTAGTTAACCAAAGGAAGAAACACAGGTAAAAAGGTGGTGCCAAAATTAGGAAAAGAAACAGGGAGAGAGCAGAGGAAGCCAGAAATATAAAGTGAAAAAAGTCCAGAGATATATGTAAATCTCACAGGCCCCAAGTATATCAAGTAGCTAAACTTAGCTGCAAGGGAGTCTAAAAAATATAAATTATAACATGGATTTATTGCTACTCATTACAAAATTACAGTTCTGTTAATAGCAAAAAAAGAAAAGTAAACATTTGCTAGGTCACTTGTAGGAATGCCACAGTAAAAGACTGTTTCTATCACCAGCTACTAATACTTATTCATTGACATTTAATGTAAGTTACTAGAAAACCATCCTGTATTTTTTTACCCTTTGCTGATATGTCTGTTTCAATAGATATGCTTTTAGTCTGAAAAAAATGACAGAGCCTTATAGCAAATTAATCTTCAAGAATTGAAAGCAAAAAAAAAAAAAAAGAGAGAGAGAGAGAGCTCTAGTTATAAATAGGCCACCCTTAAACTCTATCTTCTTTCACAAAGAGGAGTGATGTAATGTTTACACACAGAGACAAAAAACACACAAAGCTTGCAACTTTCATTTTACAACTTCAGTCATAATTAAAGAATGTATGGAACACCACTATTCATTTGTTTAAAAATTCATTGATGTTTGCAGCGGTTCTGGAAATATGGATGACCTCTGAAGCACATTTGACTGCTGATACCAAACACCTTCTCTATTAAAACTGATTTCAAAAATTTGAGCTCCTAGTAAACAAGATTAGCAACATTGTATACATTGTATACCAGGAATCGTAAAACTCCTCAAGGTAAAGACACAAACAATAAAGACACTGATATGTGTAAACACATGGGGAATTTTAGTAAAGAAATGAAAAATAAAATTAATATTTGATACATAATGTCAGAAATGAACAATGTATCCAATAGTTTAACAGGAGACTGAACACAACAGAACAAAGAATGGGTAAAACTGACACATGTCAGTAGAAATTATCCAGCCAAACTGGAGAAGAGATAGTTAAGCATACAGAGTGAACAGTTTCTGAGACACCTGGCCCGAGATGATCTAACAACGGTGCAGTTGAAATCCTAGAAAAGAGGTGAGAATGGGCTGAGGCAAGAATTGCTGAAAGATATCAAATCACAGATTGAAGAAGTTTAGAAACGTCTAATTAAAATAAATACAAAGAAAACATCACCGACAAAATCAGAGTCAAACTACTAAACCATACATAAAGATATGGAGGGAAAAAAATGCTGAAAGCAACCTGAAAAAATTACATTAATTTAGAAGAACAATACGAATAATAGGTAACTACATATAAAAAGCAGTATTAGCCTGATGACAATAAAATTACATTTTAAACTACCTATTTTTTTAAAAAGAACTCTCATGGAAAACATTAAATAATGAAAGCATAAAAGACATATTTAGACAAATTTTTTTAAATTGTCTTTAGCAGACTAATAATACTAAAAATATTTTTAAACTTTTTCAAGATAGTCTTACATTATTGACGAGGTATTATAACATTTATTTAAAGGTAGGATTTGACTCTGCCAAGTAAAAGATACATATTGCAATCTCTAGAGAAACCACTAAAATAAATTACAGGGCTATAGCTAAAAAGTCAATACTGAGGATAAAATGGAATACTAAGAAATATTTAATCCAAAACAGTACAAGAATCTCAAAACATTACGTTAAATGAAAAATCAGATTTAAGTGAGTACATCCTGTGTGATTCCGTATATGTGAAGTTCAAAAACAGTCATACTCAATCTAAGCTGGTACAGTACAGACAGTAGCTGACTCATGGGGCAAGGGTCAGGTGCACAGGTGTGTGACCAGAAAGGACCCATCTTATTGGGATGATGTGAATTACATTGCCACCCCATCCCTGTAGCCTGGATAATCTCCTCATCTCAAACTCAGTTTAATCAAATCTGCAAAGTCCTCTTTTTGCCATGTAAAATAATGCACTGTTTTTGCTTTGTAAAATCAATTACTCACAGATTCCAGTGATTAGGGTGTGGCTGTCTTTGAGGAGAAGGTGTCATTGGGGAAGAAGGGGGTGATGTGTGGCATCACTCTGTCCACCACAGGGACCAAGTGATCAGACTAATTAAATACAATTTCTCAGGACTGCTGACATCAAACTGGGAAATGAAAACAGCTGTAACATGAATCAGAAACATAACCACACTGATTCAAATATTAGAAACAGGAACTGTCAACAAAGTGAAATCTTAGTCTTTGTATGAGATTCCCCTCTCCCCCCAGACTGAAAGAGATATGCCTGGTTGCAGAAACCTATGATGTGCGATTTTTGTGAAACGTGCCATAGTCACTTACACTGTCGAACTCACCTGTAGTAAAGTCAGTATGTTGTGAAAAGCTGTGTAGTCATCACTAGGAGATTTTTCCCTCCCTGCACCTCAGTGAAATTATAGATATGCACATTTTGATAGCGTGCTCTGCATCTAGTTTGTGCTCAGTAAATATTTGACATTGGTTACCACAAAGAGAGTGACCAGATTACTACTGATGGCAGTGAAATGATTCGTAGTAATCAGCCGAAGACATGATGCTGTTGTGAGCGCCCACTTTGCTACCAGGGACCACGTGAGCTGCGAAACATTGCAGATTAATACTATTCAAACAACCAGGTATTTCACAAAAACCAAGGTTAAGTCACTGTGTCCCTGAATTTAATTCATTATTTTAAAAATAGTTTGTTCCTTAATGCAAAACCAACACTTTCTTCCTACTCTTCCTGCCCCTAAATCCATTTGTGACTGTAAATACTGATTTCTGACAGGGTATAACCCAATTATTAACTTCCCATGAATTTACAAGTCCCCTCTCAAAGTTTACACTCAGCCAATCCCATTGTTTTAACACTCAGAGTCTGTTAAAGCAAACAGAAAGCTTTCACCACTTCAATGAAACTAACCTGACCAATTTGGGGCTTACAGACACATTAGCTCCACAAATCAAGCTTTCCGTTGCTAGGGGTCTTTACTGAGCTTATTTACTCAGGTGTGTGAGGAGAGCTGTCAGCCCGCTCCTCTTTAAACTCATTTGTCTCTTGGGAGATTTTATCTCAAGAGCCTTCATGTACATAATTACTTATCTTCTTTTCTAAAACACAAAACACAGTAGTCCTTGTTTTTTACATTTAATACAATATATCATTAGCCTAGGTTTTGCAGTGAGAGATCTTTAACTAGTAACTGTTTATATCTCTGTACTTCCTAGACGGTGACATAAACATTCCTAAACTAGTAAGGAACAGTTGTTTAAAAGATATATTTTTCTTCTCTGTTTCTCTGTTCTTGGTTAACAAAAGATAATGGCTGCAGCAACTGGGACTTATGTACTTAAACAGGTCACTGGTGAATTTAAATTGAGGACTATATTGGACCTAAGAGGGCTCTTCCCTAACAGTCAATGAAATAGTAGTTCCTTTTGTCGTTGTGTCAGGCTCATTATTATTGAGAAACCAATTACATTTTCCAAGAATTATGTGAACAGTAATAGGAAACAGAGTTTCTCTCTTACTCTTCCAGAATACTTAGATCATTTTTTATTAAGAAGGAGTTTGTGGTTTGAAGTAACATTTTCTCCAAGCAATCATGAGAGCTGCTTATACATAAGCAAGAAAATGACTTTCTTATTATACACATGCAATTTCATGAAAATTGGGCAATCTTTTAAAAGAATTATTGAACTCTAATACAGCAGATAATTTTAAAAACTCACTTAGGTCATTGTCTTTCACCCCCTGGAAATTTTATCATTTGTAGTAAGTAAAATCAGGCAGGTGGAAGTTCTGTCTCATATTCAGAGATCTCAGAGGACTCCACACTCTGCCTAGGTATTTCGACCCAATGCCTGACAACCCTCTCTGGTTTTGTCACAGTGGAATCAGAGAGCAGTGTACCACCAACCAATGTGGCACTCTCATGAAGCTCTACAACTCAGATAGTTAATGTAGACCTTCATCTTACCCAACTTAAAAGACAGTGACCTGGTTTTTTTGACCTCTTTAACCTAAATCTTTTTAAAAAAATTCTTTTAATCAAAATAATGATTTTCTTTAAGTTTTCCACAATCTTTGTGAGTTTACCTATTTTATAATTGCATGTGCTACATCTCAACCTTTTCGAACATATTTGTTATATTTTCGCATTTTTCTACCCCTAAATTGCAACTTCCTAAAGTAAAGCCTGAAAACTGCTTTCCTAGCTTCCTGTTTAGCTAGGACATAGGCATGTGACCCAGAATCCACCAATCAAATTCGCTGGTGTGAAATTTGGACTCGTAAGTAAGAGAAGCGAGGGCTCAGACACCATGCGTGCTTCACTTAAGAAGGTGGTGAAGATGCATTTGTTTGGAGGCATCAGTGACCACCAGGGACCTTTCCTGAAACAAAAACTGGCACACATGCCAGAAAAGCAAGAAAACTGTGATAGTTTCCTCACACACCACTTCTATAGCCTGATTCTGGCTTATTGCTAGAGACCTAATAAGAAGTTTATCATTTAGCCTATGAACAGTCTCTGAGCTATGCAATGTATTTTAATAATCACTTTTCCATGAAAATGAAATAGGAATCTCCTTCAGTCAGTCTATAAGTAAGAACCTAGATTAATACCACATGTAATTTTGTTTCAAATATTTTATATCTCTATATTTCTAAATACAATTCAAACTGCTAGTCCTGGCAGGGTGGCTCAGTTGGAGTGTCATCCAGTACACCAAAAGGTTGAGGGTTTGCTTCCCGGTCCGAGCACATACCTGGGTTGAAGTTTCCATCCCTGGTCCAGGCCCGTAAGGGAGGCACTGATCAGTGTTTCTCTAACACACGGATGCTTCTCTCTCTCTCTCTCTCTCTCTCTCTCTCTCTCTCTCTCTCTCCCTCTCCTTCCACCTCTGTGTCTAAAATCAATAAACATATTCTCGGATGAGTATCAAAAAATTCGAACTGCTAATAGATTTCCCAAATTCTGACCTCAAAATTTCATTTAAATAATTGATTTCTCTACTCTTCTATAGCAGTTATACATGACAGTCAAATTGTTCTATTCACAGTTCATATCACATATGATCTTGAGGTACAGAAGATTATTTAATTTATTCCCAAGACTACTTCCTCCCTTCTCACAACAAAACACAGTCAGGTGCTCTGTGAATATTTCACACAAGATAACTTAGATATCAGCTCACCCTTAGTGAGGCCCAGCTGCAGGAGTAGCTTGCAGAATGTGCTTGCACAACACATATTTGTTCAGCTCTCTGCAAGGGAGCTGCACAAACTATAGCTAGTTTATTATTTCAGTCACATGCTCATCTCTGCTAATTTGTAGCCAGAAAATAACTAGAATAACAGAATTTGGCCTATAATGACTGCAAAATTCTTACCAGTCAATATATATTTATTAGGATTAGTCAACATTATCCATCTCAACCAATCCCTGTGGCTTAACACAGCAAATGTTTATTTCTGAATCACATGTTATCCATTGTAGGTGCCAAGAGTTTTCCTCCACTTGGTGAACAGAGATCAATAACGCCTTTATTTTGTGTTTTATTTTAACTCTTGGTCCTTGAGGCCAGGTAATATAGGAATAGAAGAAACTTAGAACCTTTAAGCTGCTTTGGGCCAGAAGCAGTCTGTGTCACTTGTATCCATAGTCCATTGGCCATAACTAGGCAGATGGCTCTAACCTAACATCCTAAGAGGAGAAGAAATGCACAGGAAAACATGGGATATTGGATGGGCACTATTCATTTATGTCGCACAATCTGAAAGTAATCTGCTGAATTTTAAGCCTATTTACCATTTGAATAACACTACAAACTAAATGTATTTTCCATTATTTTTCAGAAAGACTCGTGTTCTTTCCTCTTTTATTTCCCTACTTTTGCCATAAACAAGTCATACTTCCTATTACTTTATTTCATGTTTCACTCGTACCTGCCATGAATTTCTCATCCAAACTCACCTGCCTTCCACTCATGGTTTATTTAGTCTGGAAATGTGCTGAAGCCCCAAGTCAACATCCTCGAGCTTGCCAGGCATCCCAGACCACGCGGGACTCGTTAGTGCCCCTTCTCCACGTCTCTGCAGCACTTAAGCCACAAGACTTAAAGCTACATTTTCATACCTTTAGGTACAGAATATTTTGTTAGTCCCAAGAGACATGGGTATGGTCAAAAGCAGTGCTATGCAGATGGCAAATCATGTGAGAAGACCTAATAAGTGACAGCAGTAGCAGTTACTTTGGGTAATAAGAAAATAGACTCAAAATGGTAAATAACTTGGCTACATTAGGTAATATTACAAAATGGGCATAGCAGGCAGACATAAGGTCACTCTATTAATTTTATTAATTGTAAACTGATACTAGAAGGAGACTAGATCTGCTGACACAAGCATGCTATCTGGCATTCCCTACACCTTTATTAAAGCTGCTTGGGAACAGGCAGAGCTGAGCAAATGCAGATACTTCTCCCACTCAGGGACAGCCTAGTTATTGCAAGGGGGAGGGGCAGAAGTGTAAGATGAGAGGCAGCTGCTCCTAAAGAGGGAAAAACTTTAAAAGAATTAAGCCACACAGTAATTTTTTTTCTCTCTATATACCAATCAATCAGGCAAATCAATTTTCCTCTCACAGTGAGGATTTAGTAAAGGCCTACAGAACAAAGATGAAAGGCACCTCCGGAACCTTTTATTCCAGGGGAGAAGAATTTTCTCCTTCCAGAGAAACACAATGGTGAGGAATGAACATTTTCCCTTTCAACCCCTTGACTGGAAGGTCTCACAAAGAGGGCCTTCTCTTCTGTGGAGTTGTGAAAGTGGCATCTCTCTATGAAGAACGGTGGAAGAGCCCTGACAAAGTGGCTCAGCTGGTTGGAGAGTCATCCCCTACACCAAAAGGCTTTGGGTTTGATCCCAGGTCAGGGCACAAACCTAGGATGTGAGCTCAGTTTCTGGTCTGCGTGCAAAGAGGGGCAACCAATTAACGTGTTAATGTTTCTCTCTCTCTCTCTCTCCCTTCTTCTCTCTAAAAATCAATAAACATATCCTCAGATAAGGATTAAAAAAATGTTGGAGGAAAATATGTTGCCCGGTCATTTGTATAGATGAAGGTAAGAATTTACTCTATGCTCAGGCAGCAAAATTGTTGAAATATTTTCTCCAGGATGGTAGATTCTTTGTTAAAATATAAATATATCACTTCAGGACCAGGATTGAAAAGGTGCATGTACAGGGCATTTGTAAATAGACTTTGAATGAAAAGAAGAAGCAAGCAATTTGTGAAGGTCTTTAATTTGAAATTTAAGAATTAGAATAGTCATATTTCATAGTCTATTTCATAAAAATAGTCTATTTTATTTATTTATAGAAATAGTCTTTATAGAAATAGTCTATTTCATAGTCATGCATGTAGATTTTCAAGCAGGGGCTAACAGGGACAACATATCCTCACAGGAAGATTAATCAAACAATGCTCTATGCAATGGATTGCATTTCCAAGGGTCTTGAGGGAGGGAGTTCAATTAGCAGATAATTGCAATAGCCTTAGGCTGATCTGATGGTGGCTCTGATTAAAGCAGGAAAGGTGGGTCTGGAGGAGAGTGCGGGACAGTTATATAAAATCCCGTGGAGAACTGGCAGGCCTTGATAAATGACCCGAATGGGGAGTGTGGGGGGAATGATGATCAACTGACTCATCATTAATTGAGCACTTATCATGATGTAGGGTTCTTAGAGGAGTAAATTCAAATGTGCAGTGTTATTATTTTTTAGTGGAAATGTGCTGGTTGTAGGGAAAAGCTCACGGAAAACAAATGAAGATGTGGGGTATGGATTCTAGGGGTAAGTAGAATGTCTGTGTAGAGCTAGTAGCTGGATATGTGGAAGCCAATGCAGGCTAAACATATTTTGTATTAAGAGATGAAGAAATAAAAATAAATTATTGAAGATAATTTAGTAGTGAGATGGACTCAGATTGTTGTGCTGTTGTTTTTAGTCTTGTGATCTGCTCTGAAAACATGTATCAACAAGAATTATATGTCAATTTTATCTTCAAATTTATTTCAATCACTGTAAAGTTCTTTATAAATGTTAATACAAAATAATGATATTATTAAATACATAACCCTCTTATAACATAACTATTATATGTATATTCTTAAGTCCAGGATAGTGACAGCTAAGCAAGGATGACTATGAATACAGAATATGAAAATTACAAATTTTGAAGAAAAATAATTCAGTAAATGGCATTAAAACAAACTCAAGCTGGGCTGAACATAAAGGAATGAGATGTACTGTCAGCAACAAAGAATTAGAGTTTTTTTAAAAAAATGAGCCTGGCCAATGTAGCTCAGTTGGCTGGAGCATTGTCCTGTGCACTGGGGTTGGGGGAGAAAGGGGCATCGCAGGTCTGATTCTTTCTTAAGGCATGTGCCTAGTTTGCAGGATCAGTTCTCGTTTGAAGTGTATGTGACAGTCAGCCTGTCAATGTTTTCTCTGTCCCTTCTCCTCTCTCTCGAAGATGTATATATATTCAAGACTCTCTCTCTCTGTGTGTGTGTGCGTGTGTGTGTGTGTGCGTGTGTGTGTGTGTGTGTAGTCTGGCACAAATAACACCCTTTTTATTGCAAAATCTTTTATTATAAAATCATGAGCATGTAATTTTGTTACCATAATATCACACTCAAGCATACCACAGGACATTTGAGGTGAAACGTTCAAATTAAAACTATAAATTATTACACCCATATTATTACCCTACCAACTTCATTCAAGCCAGTGTTACTTCTGCCAGATTGGATATATATGTTCAGAAAGTACCCAGCCATTTAATATGAAAAATAGAGACCTCTATTGAAGAAGATACAAGATATAAGAAACATTGTACAGAGGACAATGACTCCTCAGTCTCCTTCAAGGTAGGCAAGTTGGGACCTCACACAGTTCTCCCAATCACCATGAGCTGCCCCATCGTATTTTCCATTCGATTATCATTGACAGTCTGAAATCACTTTCCTTTCAAAAATGATTTTATTTTGGGGAAAAGCCAGGCGTCACAGGTCACCAAATTTGGGCTGTAGGGGGGCTGAGTCACCTGAGTGATTTGATGTTTTGGCAAAAAACTCTGCACAAGATGTTATGCATGAGTTGGTGTGTTGTTGTAATGAACTTATCAATCACCAGTTACTCATAGCTACGGTCTTCTGAATCATCTGAATAGTTTCCACAGAGAATGATCAAGCTTAACTCAAACTTTGATTCAGATTTGTTACTCTACTTGGTCATTTTGGATATGATGGTCACACAGTACACATGCTCACTGAACGGTGTCTACAGCTCCCACTGGCTAGTACAGTGAAATCATCATTGTTCATGCATGCACATCCAGTCCATTCTCCTTGGCTGCCAGGTTACGTCAACATTGCAGAAACCATTCTGGTTATATTAACAATGGCTGGACTTTTTCCAGACAGATCTCATACATATTTGTATAAATATGAAAATATATTTTATAGATATAAAATTGAATGCTTGATCAAATTTACTTCTATGCTCAAAAATCATAAAGGCATATAACAATAAAAGTAAATAAATATTTTCTTCTATTTAATTGTATATATAATGATACACATAGATTTGCTAATGGAATTTGAAAACAATGTATATAAAACTGGAAGCTTCATAATGACAAGATCAGGTTTTGTTTTGGATTTAGAAACACAATACTTTTTAAAAGATTTTATTTATTTATTTTCAGAGAGAGAGGAAGGGAGAAAGAAAGAGAGGGAGAGAAACATCAATGTGTGGTTGCCCCTCGTGCACCCCTCACTGGGGACCTGGCCCACAACCCAGGCAAGTGCCCTGACTGGGAATCAAACCAGTGACCCTTTAGTTCATAAGCCAGCACTCAATCTACTGAGCAACACCAGCCAAGGCTAGAACACACAATGTTTTAAATACAACCAGAGTACTTTCATTTTCTTTTTATTTATTTTTTATTTACAAACTAAATAAAGAGGTTTTTGCAGTTCAGTCTGTTACTTAACAATGTGTCAGCGTTGGCCCTTAGTTTCAGTTCACATGTTTTACACCGCTAAGTGTCATTGGTACAAAGCAGCTTGATGAGATTCTTTTTAAATAATTACTTATTGTGTGCAATGGAAAAACCATCTGTGCCTTCAATTTCTTCTTGTTTTATAATTATTTCTTGGACAAAATACAATAAATAATGCTAAACAACAATCCCTTATTTATATAACCTAACCATTGTTTTCTTTTATTAACCAGCAGAATCTGAGAATCTTCAGAATTAGTAACAGATATTCTCTCATTTTTCATTATTAAAATTATCATCCACATTTAAATGTAACAGTTCTAGGTATCAACAGACACTTAGCCATTTAATGGGTAGAAATGTACAAAAAATAGTAAGACAGTCAAAGAACAGTTCTTTAATTAAAAAGTTATATAAGAAAATAGTTGCATTAATTAATTTTTCATTCAAGTATATCTTTAAAGTTTATCTTTTGATTAGGAAGATAAATTTGCCTATGAGCCTAGATTTCTTTGAAGTCTATAGCAGAAGTCATTTTATATTTTAAACGATATGGCATTTGGAAGTGATTGTTTCATTCATTACAGTGAATTTTCTATTTGGACCATCTCATCTTTCTTTGAGTGACAGCAAGACAGGGTGCTTTCCCTGGGGTTGATTGCAGTTTTGAATATACTGTGATGTCTCACATGAGGCATGGCCAAGGCAGGAAAGGAGAAACTCAGCGTGTTCAGAGTCAGGCAGCTCTATATGTATATGCCTTTGGCTACTTGCACACACCACACATAAGTGTATATAGGCCAAAAGCATGTTGACAACTGCTTGGTTCAGGCAGCAGCCAACAGATCCCGACTACATCTGGGTTACAGTGTATTTTCAGTGCAGAATTCATTTTAGGGACAATCAGTGAAGGGTACATTCATTCCTCCCCTTTGTGACCCAAAGCACACATGTGCACACTGTCTCCCTGCCTGAAGGCTGGGAAATATGATTTTTTTTTATTTAAAAATTAAACTGAATTAAATATAAGTGTTTTAATTTTAAACAAGTATATGATCAGATTTCTAATTGTTTATCCTAGACAATGGTAGTGTCTTATTTCATTATTGTAACTTTAATTATTCTATGGTTATGTATAAAAACAAATATGAAACATTGATTGCAAAACCAACAACACATATTGATCAAAAGTAAAACCTTGAAGAGAACTGAATTAATTATAATCAGTTCTTGCAATCAGTTCTACAGCTTTTGCATTGATTATTTCCAGGTACCCCTGGGCTGTTCCTAGAACACTGTGGAAGGTGTAACCTTTAGATGTTCTTCACCACTGTTCTGAGTACATGTGGGACTGTAAGTCTCTACTACTCAAAATTCTTCCCTTTTCCTTGTATGTCTCTTAAAGATCATATTCTACTATATGTAATGATATAAAATAATTAGATTACTAATTTTACTTCCTAATACTACTAAATTCAAGAAAACTAGCTAAGAGACATCAAAGTCATCTTTAACTTCTCCCATTCCTGTTCCCCCCAACACTCTGCCCAGTTTCACAATCTACCGATGGGGCTTCTCAGATATCTATCAAATCACTTTTTATTGCTCTTTCCCATCCCTGGTGTTACTACACTCATTCAGGCTACATTGCTTTCACTTGAATGACTGTGTTTATTTCCTAACTAGTTACTCAGCCACAGTTTCTCCTATGTTAGTTGCCAGAGCTCTTGCTCCAAAACGCTACTTTGGTGCTGGGTTATGTTAATTGTCTGCTCAAAAACCTTTTCAATTGCCTAGCAAATTAAAAATACAATTAAGGCAGATAAATATGTTCTTTCTTCTCATGGAACTATCATTTATCTGATGAGATAGTTTTATGAAAACGAGTCTTAATAGATATATTTAAAATGTACTGAATGCCCCCCTCCCCTCAGGGATGTTAAGCAATGCTATTTGATAGAAAAGGTGATAACTGATCTTGGCTTTAAGGAATGAGAAGTTCAGCAGATGAATTTGGAAAATCAGGAGAGCAAAAGGTTATTACAGCCATGGAGGAATCATATGAACAAAGGCAAAATTATTTCAAAACATAGTGTCTGTTTGGGAAATAATATTTACACTAGTATACATAGAACAATGTTTTCCAAACTATATTTCAAGAAATAGCAGTCCTGTAAGAGACCCTGTGAGGAGAAAAACATGGGAGGCTGGTGAAACTCATGACTAACTTAATCTGTGAAATTCGGCATCTCTGTTTGTTTGTTGAAACTAATAGTGAGTTAACATATTAAAGGCTCTGAGACGTGTTTACTTTTTATTTAAAACCCATCTAGAATTTTGCAAATATTTTACTATGGAATCTTGTCTTCCCTTTTTAAACAAGACAACTTCTATTATTGCTTTGAATTAATGTTATGTAAAAACTACTTTGGGAAATTTGATGGAACACAAATGATTTCTGAGGTTCTTGTACAAAATCAACTATATAAGAGTCATGAAATAACAAAGATAAATTTTTTCCTACCTTTTTTATTGTTGTTCAAGTACAGTTGTCTGCATTTTCCCCTCATCACTCGCCCCCCCAGCCATCCGCACCTCCCACTCTTTGTCCTACCTCCCTTTGGTTTTGTCCATGTGCCCTTTATACATGTTCCTGAAAACCCTCCTCCCGTTACCCCCTCCCACCTCCCTTCTGGTTACTGTTATTCAGCCTAAAACAATTGATAAGTGCACATACATAGGGAGGCCTGATATAGAATGTTCTATGCTAAAGACATAAAATTTTCTATTCTTAATTTTTGTAGAGAAAATTTCAAAACATAAATTACAAACTATGACATCTTTTCCAGCCCAGAAGGAGAAAGGGACTATCGGAGGTGTAAGGCACTGGTCATCATCACTAACATTAATTGACATTAATAAAGTAACACTGCTGGTAAATTTTAAATAAAATTTAAATAACAAAGAAAATTGCCCGTATTTGTATTACACATAGCAGGGAACAGTCATTGTGGCATTGTTTCAGTTACCCAGCTGGGTATCAAAACAGAGGGTTCAGAATTCAGCAATGGTACATCATCCTTCATTTGCACTGGTTAAGGACCTACTGAAAATGTATACTATTTCCCACTTTGTTACTATCACATAATTTCCACCTTCCACAGACAGATACTACTCAGGATAATCTGTGTTCTCATGCAACTTGTCTAACATCCTTAATGGTTCCTTAGCTGGAAAGTGCTTGGCATGGTCTTAGGACTGTAATCGCTCAATACACACACATTATGGTGCTGATCACAGTTATGATGTTGATGCTATTGGTCCAGTCCTGTCAAGTGAACAGGACTTTTAAATATTTATATTCCTAATTATTTGACTTGTGATAAAAGTTTCCTCATAAAACATACATGGTTTGGTTAAAGCTCTTAATTTTAACTTGTGCAATTATATTTATCAACTATTGTAAAAGCAATTCTCTTACTTATAAGTGTTGCTTATTTAGCAGCATTACTTGGTGTCACTTAAGTTATCTGGGTTATAGCTCCTAAATATGTCTTGACATAAAACTCTTGCCTTATGGATAAATTTCCTAGATTTGTTCCATGTATCTCAGAAGAGATAGACAAAAACTAAAACAAGATGAAGACATAGCAGGAGAGGAGAAAAAGACCATAGAGAAGCTTGAGCAACAAAGGTTGATTTTTAAATTTTTTTCTCTAATTCAGACTCAATAGATCTTATTGATTTATAAACATTTTAGTCAGGGGTTGAGAAGAAAAACTCTTTAGCCTTGGGATGTATTTCCTGATTTTGAATTTCCTTCTTACAATGTTTTTCTATCACAACAAACCCAATTATTTGGCAAACCTTCCCATTATTCATTTATATTGAAAAATTAACATTTCAAGTCACTCTTCAGGTATGGAAAAGAAAACCTATAGAAATAGTGATGGAGCCAGGCATGCTACTCCTACAAAGCAGAGGAACCCATCATTACTGGTAAAGGAAAAATTTTGGATGAAAGCTTTGCACAGACTTGAATTAATATGAGCTATGAAAGCAATGTTTTGAACAATGGAAACTGCTTAATTCTGAGAAGATGAACACAAACTCAGTGTTTAGTTCCTGGTTAATTAGCAAATACACATATTGAGCTCAAGGTCATAGCCATCTGTCACATTAAGATTCTCCTGGCTGCCATGAACATTCATCCATTGAGTCCATCCCCCAGTCATTTTGTCATGTATGTTCCGGCAAGTGTTCTTCCTTCCTCAGAAGGGGAATTGCATTGTTACTCTATTTTGAAAGTAAAGAGAGTAAAAACCTTGAGATGTGGACCCTGCTTTGTCAAAGGGAGAAGTAGGAAGAAATAAAGATAATTCAAAAATATAACCCAAAATTAGTAAGATAAACTATATTTGAAATATATATATATATATTTAAATCAATGGAAGAGTCTGTAAAATATAACATATAAAATGTAAAAATGTAAAATAAAAATATAACATATATATTTTAAATGAATGGAAGAGTCTCTTGGCATTCTGGACAATGGTTTAGTCATCAATAAAACCATAGTTACTCTATTCCTCCTAAAAATTTGGTAAAGTTGAATATATCACTGTCTCCTTTGTTTTAGTTAGCTTAAATTTTCACATAAAACACCTTGAAATGAATAAAGGAAACTTCAACTAAAATTGGAGTCAGAGAGGGAGCTCTCACACTCTATCATTCCTAGGTCAATTACCACAAACAGGAAACCATCAATTACACCAAAAAGGAAGGTGACATCAATTCAAAGTCAGTTAACTCAGATACAGACCTCAACAGGAAGAGTTATATCTTGCACTCCCAAATAAGATTGAATCCGCATTTGCACTTTATTCAGATGCCTGTGATCTGAGAAGGCAGGCTCTGTACCTTCAAACACCACCTTAACATCTCATTTCAAGCTGACCTTTTTATAAGGAGAAGAAAGGATAGGTAAGGGGTCTGAATAAAAGGTTAATTGGGTAAGAGTTGCAGTTCTGTTGATCAACAGTTCTTTATCTGCATCACACATATTCCCTCCCTGAACAATATGGCTCAGATATCATCTTGATTGCTTGCAGACCTCTTGGGGCACAGAGGTTGAACTGTGTGTCACCCCCTTCAGTGAGGTGGTCATGCATTCAGGTTCCTGGAATTACAGCTTTCCATGTGCATTAATCACTTAAGTCTATCAACTAAGGCTAAAATCTTTAACACTTTAGTTCCCCTATCACATCATTCTAGAGGAAATGCTGTTTGACTCATGAATTTTGTAATAAAGCTCATTAGAACTTCAAATTTACCTAGTTAAATTTTATCAACACAATTCTGGTAAAATAAATAGCAATTTTGTGGTAAATGCTGACACTTCTGGAGCTGTTTTTGTCTCCTTTTCTCAGTTTACAATTGTGCCTTAATATCTTTATTTACTATACTTTGAACATATTTAAGAAAACAATTTATGCAGCTTTTGAAAGCCTGAGTTCTTCAGTTGCCAACTGATTCTTCTATAGTGTTAAATTTTTAATCTCTTTTAATTTATCATTTATTATATAAGGGTTTTTATGGCTACTATTAAATATATTGCTTAAATAACTAAACTTTTATTGGAAAAGAGTTAAACAAAATATACTGAATAGTTTTGTAAAATTGTACTTATGTAATATTTTCTCTTCTTGAATGTAGTATTACATATATTCAAATAAACACCTAACATAATATTTCCCATTCCAGGAGTATTTTAGCTCAGAGATAATACATGTGATTCTCCAGTTACCATGATAACTAGTTTTTATTTTAAAAGAGCACAGATGTACAAGCCAAGAAAAAATAGACAAGAAAATGGCAATATTTCCAGAACTGCACATTTTATTTAATCCAAACATTGAGTTTCTTTTTTTTGCAATTTATAACTTTTAAATCTTTATTGCCAATAAAGCACAGAAAGAGCTTTAAACTTTAGATTTTGTTATACATTTTAAATAAAAATCTAGTGTGTGTATATGATGTATTAAATGACTTTGGACAATATCAGAAGGTGCCTTATTAGTCATTCATTCTGTACATTATCAGTTTTCCTTTTAGGCATTGATGAGATTTACAAAATGCTTCTCAAGTCTATTATTTTTATAGAGAATGGCCATCCTAAAATAAAAGTGGAGGTATAGTTTGGGTTTATCTGTATTGCCTGAAATGTTGTCTTATTTAATTCTCTTTAATGAAGTGCCACCAATGTGCCCTACTCAGCAGAGACCTTTGTACTTTGTTCTTACCCTTGTAGACTCTCCAGTTCCTCCAGAATTACAACATTAAATATAAAATGCTAAAACACAGAGCCCAACACAAATAATGCACCTTTTTTATTACAAAATCTTTCATTAGAAAATCATAAGCATGTAATTCTGTAGCATAATAATATCACACTCAAACACATCACATGAAATTTTAGGTAGAATGTTCAAATTAAAACTATAAATTATTATACCCATATTGCTAAGCAGGCTTTATTTCTTCCAGACCCTGTATATTAAGTGTAGAGCCCTGGCTGGTATGGCTCAGTAGATCGAGTGCCGGCCTGCAAACCAGTAAGTTGCTGGTTCGATTCCCTGTCTAGAGCACATGTCTGAGTTACAGGCCAGGTTCCCCACTGGGGATATTTGAGAGGCAACCAACTGATGTTTCTTTCCCTCTCTTTCTCCTTCCCCTCCCCTCTCTCTGCAAATAAATAAATCTTTTAAAAAATAAAATAACATCAAATGTAAAAAACTGTAATCAAATTTTGAGGTCATTTTAAAAAGAAACATTGGTTTTTTGCTTGAAAAGCCAAGCCTAAGATTTAGCCTAACTTCACTTTGCTTCAGAATTATACATTTTTTATTGCTATGAGAGTTCTTAATTCAGTTTAAGAAATTGCTGAAGTATTCCTAACCTCTTAATTGCAAAACTATATGTGGAACATTCTCAATCAAATACAGTTTTGATATGTCCTCAACCATTGTTTGGTATCTATTTCTTAACTACCTGGAAATTAAAAGTCCTTACCATGCTCAATAGTGAAACTCCTCACAGGGCTCAGTAACAAGGCTCTTCTACTTAAATTGATTCTAGGTCAAAGGTACAGTAAATGAAAGGCATTTTTTCTAAAGATCTGTCCAATTGCTGGCAAGAACATTTTGTTCCCCTAAGCCCATTCCTCTGAGCAAGTCTGTGAAGAAGCCCATTATGATCTCATTTTTCCAGTTCTCACCTTTACATTTTCTCATCCTAAAATTTCACCTGTCGCCCCTCTTTCCAGAGAAGCCGGTGTCCAACAATCTCTTCTGAGATCCCTTCAGTACTTGGTAATAGTACTTTGAAATGTTTAACTTGAGAATGTGATTCAAAAAGAGATAACAAGCAGAGAATGTCTTCTTACACATATCTTCACATTAAATAGTCTGTAATTAAATCACAGAATTAGTGTATGTGCTATCTATAGCTTTAAGAGGATCAAGAAGAAAAATTGTTGTGGAAAATAGAACCTCATCTATAATGAGTCATGGTAGCATCTCAGCATGTTAATTCTGTGTCCCCTGCATTTGCTTTTTAAAAATCTGCCTCTCCACCTGCTTGGGGCATTGATAAAATTATCAACATTCTCAAAAGGTGGCTCATCGATCATAAGTATCAATTTTACCTGGGAGCTTTTTAGAAATATATAATCTTAGGCCCTACTGCAGCTGTGCTCACTCTGAATCTGCATTTTAGCAAAACACTTGGGTGATTATTATGCACATGGAATTATGAGAAGCACTGCCCTAGAGGCTGTGTAGATATTTATCAGTTGTCACCCTCTTCTGCCTAGATCCTCAAGTTATCACAAATAAGGTATCTAACAGCTCAAATACCCATCTCCATGTGTTTATGCACATGGACCAATGTGGATCGAAATAAAAGATGTGAGCAAACACATGCAACTCCCACGTGGCACATAATGCTCAATGCTTTCAGGTACATTTTCTTATCTAATTTTAGCTCAACCTTTGGCAGGTACTCTGACCCTATAGGAGCAGAAAATGTTTCTCTTCTTCCATTCTAGATCCCTTGACTAATCTAATAATTAAACTAACAAAACAGATTAACAGGAGAAAAACAAATTTAATTTCATACATACAAGAGCCTCATA